>JAJHJA010000833.1:0-179379 GCA_021202915.1 Heliconius himera
TAGCGCCTGGTCGGTTTCCAAGAGGAGTGGCTTCGAGTTCCGCTACGTTCAAAAATTTTATACGTTTTACAAATAAGTATTTATTTTCATTTATTCACTCTGAAGAAAAGAAGTGTGACGTTAAACTCATTCATCTACCCAATATCCAATGTCTCGAAAATAGGTCGGTGCGTAGGAACCAGCGAGTCGGGAAGGAATCATAAAAAAAACCATTACTTTTAATCGGACCCATCTTAACTAAACTGCAATTGATCCAAATTGCAATAAAAAAAATAATTGATAGTAAGGCCATCGTGGCGCAGCGGCATAGTGTGGTGTCTGACTGGTGTAAGCGCGACGTTTGCGTTTCATTCCCGTGAATAAATTATGAATGTTTTTTTTTTCATTATTTTTATTTCTTCGCCATTATAATAAGACAAAGCGTGGTATCGGGTTTTGAAAAATGAATGGAAAGCGGTGATAGGAGTGTCTTAACACTGGAATTTTGATGTCTACATATTTGCGGGATACAGCGTGAAGCTACTTTTTCTACTAGTTCTATATTTTTTGCAATTTAACACACAAATTATTTAAATAATATTAATATTTATGTTCTTAATTACTGTATTGTTGTTTTGCCCTCTTATATGCACATACACACTACACTAGAGGCACTTGAACCCGCGACCTTCACTAACTGTGACACCTACTGAACTTTTAGTTGAAATTTCAAATGTTAGGATACTTACAAAGTCGAGTTAGACTCAAGTATGATTGACATGAAGAGAGCAAAAACAATATTGCTTAAAGATTTTGAAATATTATTGGACCGGACTCAATCAAATCTATGTACTACTAATATTATAAAGTTTTGAAGAGTTCGTTTGGGTGAACTCACTAATCTCAGAAACGAATGTTTCGAATTAAAAAAAATATTTTTAGTGTTGGATTCTCCATTTATCAAGAAAGGCTCTATGATATCACAAGAATACATGTAGCCCACTGTGCTTGCCTAGGTTTGGGAAGTCTGGCATTTAGGCGTTTATTTATAAATCCCTCTCAACTTTGACTTCGATCTTGAGATACCGTCTTCATTCATATATAATTTACGAATGAAAACACAACTGAAAGTTATTTTCTTTTGATGAGAGAAGCGAAGCAGCAGATAAAACGTAGTGTTTAGACAATACGTTCACCACAAAAAAAAAAGAAATTATGAGTAAAATGAATGTTGAATTTCGCTTATAAATTAGATAAATATCTTTAAATTTATGAATGAACTAAGAAACTTTTACTTGAAACATATAACTCACCATTCTGTTCAGCCTTCGATCCATCACTGGTTTCATAGGCGTAATGCCATCCTTCGCTGTCGATCTCGTTCTCATATCTTAAGATCTCAGATTGACTTCTCGCTGATGCTACAGAACCCTCGAAAGGAGTCTCAAGACCTACATCAGCTCCACTGGATTCAGAATTAGGTGGAAGGTATACCTTTTCAAGGCGTGCTGCTGCAGCCATTGACGCTAGGGCCAAGATGATGAACTAGAATTGTGAAAATAAAAATAATTACACATTATTGTAACCGGAATTTAAATAATCATTATTAATATAAAAACGGCGTTGAGTTCCACCGCTCAACGCGCAATGCCTCCAAATTTCGGCGTTAAGTGTTTTAGCACTAGGTTCCCTCTGCCTACCCTGCTGTGTGCGGGATACATCATGAAGCTATTTTATTTTTTTAAATTAATAATATATTATTGTACATTAAGCCTTAAAAAATATTATTTCAATATAAAATGTGCACTACAAGGAATTTCTTACAGAAGGTTGAGTTGAATCACAAAATAAAAATATATTATATTAAAATTTGTAGATTTGTGATTAATAATAAACTATGTCATCTTAGCACAGTTAGTAAAACCGAACCGAAGTACCGAACCGAAGTATGGCGTTACGTTCCTGATATAGATTCTTAAAGAAAAAATGATAATTATTTGATTTTTCAGGACATTTGATTGTTCCAAATTCACTATATTTGTTTAAGAAAATATGAAATATGTAGTTTCACCAATATAAAAATATGAAATATGATGAAATATGTACTTTAATAATATATTTCGCTGCTATATGCAGCCTATTAAAACTTTGAAATCTAAAAGTAAAGAGCGACCTCAATATATTAATCCTCATAAGGTTCAAAATGTCACATAATTTCATGATAAGATTGATCGAAGTTAAACGACCCACTAAACTTTTACATGACTGTTTTAAATATTAAAAATCTTTAATATTTTCAAAGTATTATATGGAAAGAAAGATAAATATTTTTTTTGAAAACATATAAACTTGATTTGAACTCACGCTACGACGGTTTTCAAGAGGTACGGGTTCAAATCCCATTAAATTTAAATTTATAAACGTTATTTAAAAAATATATAACATTTTTACTATACAGAATATAAAAAAAAAGTACGAGAGAAAGTAATCACTGTAAAAAAAACACTGAATAACAAAAGCAAACACCAAATCAATCAATTAGATCGAAACTAACAATTACTAAACCAAATATGAAGCCGCTACCTAACCCTACTTCAAAATCACTTATCACTTAACTGATAACAGCAATATATTAAAAAAAATACTAACATATTTCATTTTTTTTACAATTTAGATGCGTCCAGTAAACGAGATGATGATTGACTGTGAAGATGTGTACCGCAGCTTCGGTTTTATACTTTTTGAGCTTTCCATCCCTTCACGCTAGAACTTTGTTTCTAACGACTCTTTTTATTTGAAACTTTTAATTGCAATGGGTTCTGGCATTGAACGCTGATTTGAGTTTGTTGTATATAAATGTAGAGCAAAGCTTAATTAGTTAAATTGTTCTACTATATCTTTTTAGCATGGAATGTAAATTTGAATATTGTGGATTTCAATTTTTAATTATTTTCATTTAACATTATATTATAAATTGAGGCCAGTCGTGGCGCAGGGGCACAAAGTGTGACTGTAAAAGCGACTGGTTGTGGGTTCGATCCTCGAGGAGATGGAATATTTATTTAAATTTATATTTCCATTTCTTCGCTCTGGTGTCGACGCAAAGCTCGGGTTCTGCCACTCAACACGCAATGCCTCCAGAATTCGGCAGAAAGTGGGGAACGGAGTGTCTTAACACTAGGTTTCCTCTGCCTACCCTGCTGTGTGCGGAATACAGCGTAAAGCTGTTTTCTTGTCATTTTACATGATTTTTATCTTTTGAATCCGGGACAGCTGGGCAGGCAGAACCCACAACCAGTCGATTCTACAGCCATACTCTGTGCCCCTGCGCCACGACTGGCCTCAAGTCCCTTGAAGCAAAGAGAAAAATCAGGCCTGAAATTTGCCACATTATCAAAACCTATAGGGTACTTCTCGTAGGCCAATATAACAATAAAAGGATAACTTATAATATAAATAAAGGAAAAACTGATAAGGTATTTCACAGAGAAAAGTAATTACAAGCAAACTTCAATGTGTCAACTTTTATAAGTTATACTTCCCGTTGACTTACAATCTTGAAATTGGTACAGAATCCTCGATGGGGAACTCTGACTTGCACTTCACCGGTTTTTTTCTTAATAATATAAATCTAACATATGAACAAGTAGTCAAATATGTATAATAGAATTTAAAAGAAAAATAACGATTTTTTTTTCTAAAATATTTTTAAATAATTAAAATAAATTAAATTTCAAATAAATTAATCATTCTAAGTAAATTATGGCAGGTGACTTTTCAATTTGAACTGTAAAAATATTTGGAAATAGGTAGCCTTATACACTTTTTTTAAAAAAATATTTTGCTTGTTTATATTTAATGCAACCATTAACATAGTATTGTGGATATGATTAATTATATATTTTTTTATCTCGTATTTCTTTGTTACGACCTAGAGGTGATCAGAGAGAAGAAGTAGAACTAGTAACTTATCACTCTGTTACCTATTTCAAAATACATATCTTGTTAGAATGAAATGCTGATACCGTATGTTTTTTTGGAAAAAACTATTAGCCTTAGTTTTTAATGAAAACATCACAAAGTACAGCCATTCTACGATCAATGTCTCAAAACCTTCAGCGAAAAGTGGAAGATAGGGGAGTGAAAGGGGAGCGTCTTAGCATTAGGTCCCTAGGTTCCCTCTGCCCACCCTGCTATGCGGGAAACACCATGCAGTTTCGTTTTTTTTCCCAGAAATTTGACTAAAATGTCACGTCATGATTATATTCGAACCAGATGCAATTATTTGTTAGATTTAAAAAAAAGACTTTTGTAGCTTAACGCTGATTTCACATAGCAAAATAGACAAAGGGAACTTTGGAGTGTTAAGACAATTAGTTCCCATTAAGACACTACCCCTCTCTCCTTTCCGCCGAATTCTCGAAGTACGCGTGTTCAGTAAAAGAGATTTCTAGACGAAATAAATACTCATAGCCTTAGGCTAAATTAAATCTTAATTTTATTATTAGCATTTTAAATCGCGTACATTACCAATCAAAACCTAAAACAGCCAGTCATGTATTTCATAATTGCTGTAGTAGTTAGTCAAAATAGAACAATTAATGCTAAAGTAATTGACGACTGAGTTGTACAGATTATACAAGCGTAAAATCTGACTTTCTCCATTTATATAAAAACTCTATATATATTTCAATATTAAAAATTTGTAGAATTATTTGGTTGAATGCGCTAATTTTAGGAAGTGATGGTCCGTATTTAGTTTTTTTTGAACGTCCCGGTTCTTTAAATGATAATATTCAATAAGTGGAAACTGTACATTTTATGAACGCGATCAAAGCACTGAAAGCACCTTACATCGGTAACACCAGTGTTAACAGTACCAAAATGGTGGCGATTTATTATGAAATATAGAATAAGGGGTATACCCTTAGACAGTTTCAAAGAGGCGCGGGTTCAAATCTCTCTACGTTCAAATATTTATATGATTTCTAAAAAGTGTTTTTTTTCCTAAGTGTGGAATACCATTTTAAAATTGTTAAAAATAAATATACCTCTGCATAATGGACAGTGCTATACCACATCACGTTAATCGTGTAGGTAACCCTCTGTACTTGTGGTCAGTGTTACCTCCCGTATGTGTCACTTGTCATATACTACTATGTTAGTATCTATATCCATTTGACCACATGGGGGAAGCTGCAAAAGGACCACATGAGACATGGTAGGTATGTTTAATATCGGAACTTAACGCCGCGTTATATTAAAATATATACTTTTTTCTATATTTTTCTGTACGTATACATACTAGGAAAGGAAACCTAAATAATTAGATTCTCCGTCCGTTAATTCTGCATATTTAGAGGCATCCCGAATAGGTTGGTTAAAAAAAATACGCCGCGCTTGACTTAAATAGAAATATTTTCAAAATATAAATATTCCTTTTAGTGGGAATCGAACCTGCGAACCCTACAGCTAGATACGATAACGTCATAATGAATCTCTTGTAATAAATAACTCGCAAATTATACAATTAAATGATAATATAACTATCCATAGGTCATATCCGTGCGAAGAAAATTTATCGGAAGAATTGGCATAATTAAAAATACATACATCGATACCTGATTCATTCCTTTAAATGTTATTCTGATTCATTTAGATAGATTGATGGATTGGTTGATTGATCGATTAAAGGCAATGTGTTTAGGTTCACTCTATATCCCGGATATAGCAGGGTAGGTAGAGGGAACCTTATGTTATAGCACTCCGTTCTCAACGCCCCGCTAAATTTTCGAGATATTGTGTATTAAGTGTTGGAACTCACCTTCGCATTTTGTCTCGTAACGAGGCAAAGCGCGGCGTTGAGTTAAGAAACCGAGGTTCACAGGTTCTCTCTGCCTATCTTGATTGAATTGTACTGGATACAATATGAAGCTATAAAAAGTTAGTATTTTATAAGTTAGTACATAGAAATTTTGTTAGTACAATTGAATTCCATGTAAATCTTATTTCATATTACTTTCTTTCTTTTACATATCTATATAAACACATTCAAAAGGTATTTCAATTATATTATTATAAATATTTAAAAAAATACGATTTTGTCTTGGTAGGGCAAAGATCTGCTAGTAAATTGACGAGTTCTTCAGATCCTGGCTCCATCATCAGAACAGCTACACCAAGTGCTACACGTGCAATAGAATGTGCTTAGAGTTTCAAGTTATATGAGTTTAAAATCGAGATATCTGATAACCTCCGAGGACTTCGACTATTTAGATCCTGCTACCATCTTCAGACTAACTTGTTTTTTTTTAGGCTAAAAAGTGCCGAATTCTGGATGCATTGCGTGTTGAGTTTCAGAACTCAACGCCGCGCTTAGCCTCGGCACCAGAGCGAAGAAATGGAAATATAAACTTAAGTAAATATTTCTCCTCGAGTGGGGATCGAACCCACAACCAGTCGATTTTACAATCACTCTTCGTGCCGCTGCGCCACGACTGGCCTCACATACTAAATTATTTAAATTAAATATATATCTTATATAATCTAAGTTAAACGATTTAACAGAACGTATTCGTATTCGTACTTATTAGTCCATTAACGCGTAACGCAATTCAGCAAATGATGCTCAGAAGAAGTCGTGATTTGTTGGTGATGTTTATTATAATGTAGAAAATGTGTAACGAGGTCGTATTATGATTTTTTTGATACACGATTTTACTAAAACTTGTTTCATTTAGGCAGATGATGCCACGTGTTAAAATACTCCGCTCTCCGTATTGTGTGTTATGTGGCGGAACTCAACGCCGCGCTGTGCCTCGATAGTAGAGTGAGGAAGTAACGAAATGAATATATATTAAATAATTCACGTCATCGAGTGGAAATTGAATCCAAGACCTGTCACGCTTACGTGCTTGTCTCAACAAAACTCAACCTCAACTTTGCTTCAGTTGTAAAATATTATAATTTACATATATATTTTAAAATTCACAGGACATGAAAATAGTAGCATAAATACATAGCCCTGCTATACGCAGAGTATGCAGATAACCTAATGTCAAGATACTCCGTTCCACCCAAAAAAATAAGTAAAAGCTGTATTTTGTACAAAGCCGGGTAGGCACAGGGAACCTGGTAACCTAATGTTCAGCCAATTGGTACGATAATAATTTAATTTAATTAATTAAAAAATCGTAGTAAGTAACCTTACACTTGGCATGGCTTTACCTTAATTATTTTTTGTAGAAAAATAAACAGATTAATCGAGACTTGACTGGTTTTTTAAAGGACGTTTTTAGCGGAATTCCTTTTCTCTTCTTCTTTTCTTTGATGTTTTTACTTTTTATAGTTTCCCTTTCTGTGTGCAATAAACTAGACATTTCAGCTATTTAGATTTTAGGAAGTACTGGTTCTATTTTGATGATCGGTGAGTGAGGCTGTGAGTGAATCAGTATCGAAATTGTAAAACTTTGCTTTCGCAAAACTTTGAAAATGTATGACCTTCAAGTTTGAAATTTGAAGGTTTTGGTGTTTGTTTATAGTTTACTAATAGATGATAATTAAAAAATTCTAAATTTATCCAGAGGTTCCCAAATAGGGGGCACGAAAATAAGCTAAAACGGTATCAGAAAGGATAGTACGGAGGTTCTTCACGCTCGCGCTTAACTTGGCGGCGGCACTGCCGTTCCCTCAGCATAAGTCAACGTGGCGCAGTGCCACAGAGTCTCGATTGTAAGAGTGACGCTTGTAGGTTTGATTCTCATTTGGAGAAAATAATTATTTTCTTTTCCTCGCTTTGGTAACAAGACAAAACGCGGCGTTAAGTGAAACTTTACTACTCAACACACAATGTCTCGAAAATAGGACAGTTAGTGGAGAACAAAGTGTCTAAACACAAGTTTTTTTCTGCTGCACAAAGCATGCACAGTGAAGCAAGAAAAATATATAAGTTTAAATAAATGTATAGTTATTTACAAAGATATTCGTGACTCACTATAAGGCGAGCAATTGATTCAGAAATTCCTACAATTTCACGCCTATATCTTTGCCAGGGTTAAATACATTGTTATTATTATATAGGCTTTTTATGATAAAGAATAATCTTTAGTCTATTTATATAGATTTTTTTTTATTAAGTTTCTTGTTTTATTATGTTTAGAAGTTATAGCTGTAATGACTGACTTCAACACTTGACTTTGCTTATGACACATTTTAATTTGATTTCACTTCCCATGAAAAAATTGTTTTTTTTTGTATTATTATAATTATATAGATGGAGATGCTAAATTATTATCTCGCACATAACAGGATACGCAGAGGGAACCTGGGAATCTAATGTTAAGACAGTCTCTTCTCAATCAGAACACTTCTGTTCCCCACTTTCCGAAGAACTTTTGAGGTTTTTGCGTGTTGAGTGGCGGATCTCAACGCCGTGATAATTTTTATTCTCCCGAGTGGGAATCGTACTCATAACCGTCGCGGTTTCAGTCGCACGCAGTCTAGTGCCCCCGCGCAACGACGGCCTCACGCACGTATTGTTTATTATTATTACGTTTTTTATTATTATAGTAGTTCTATAAATATTATATAAGAAAAGAATAATGTTAAGGTTATTCTTATATATGTTTGTTCATCAATTTATTTGTGGTGAACACTTATATTTGTTATTGATATTTTTGTTTAGCTTCACGCTGTATCCCTTATATACTAAGGTAGACAGAAGGCTCTCCGCTATCCACTTTTTTTTAATTAAAATTAGCTTCACGCTGTATCCCGCACACAGCAGGGTAGGCAGAGGGAACCTAGTGTTAAGACACTCCGTTCCCCACTTTCTGCCGAATTCTGGAGGCATTGCGTGTTGAGTGGCAGAATTCAACGCCGTGCTTAATCTCGACACCAGAGCGAAGAAATGAAAATATAAATTTAAGTAAATATTTCATCTCCTCGAGTGGGGATCGAACCCACAACCAGTCGGTTTTGCAGTCACACCTCGTGCCGCTGCGCCACGACCGGCCTCACTTTTTTTAATTATCGATTTATATTAAAAATATGTAGGTATGTAGGTTGTATAACAGTCGAGCAGTATATATAATATTGTTAAAATAGATATATTTAAAGAAGAACTTTATTAGGGTTACATACTTATTAAGGAAAAAAGGAAACCTTATAAGATCACTTTATTGTCGGTCTGTCCGTCTGTCTGTCTGTGTGTCTGTCTGTCTCTCAAGGGGTTTTATATCAGGAACGCATGGGATATTGAGTTGAAATTCTAACCATATACTCCGATCTAATCCTCTTCTTGAATTTCCTAGAAAAAATATTTCTATATTTACGTAAAAAAAGACATGACTGAATGTGTGAAAAAAGAGATGATGAATCTGAACAGTATAAAAATATACTGTTCAGATGCGCTTAAATCCTAAAAATAATAGCCTTAAAAGGGGGGCAAAATTTGGTATTGAAACCGCTAGCTCATATGAGCTATCAGATGAAAAGGCACTGAATAAGCTAAGCTTGAATTTCAGAAAAAGCTCCAGAAATTCAACTTTTGTAGGGAACTCTCGATGAGTGAGTTTGATCCGCACTTGTCCGGTTTTTTTGATACATATGACGTGATCTACAGAATCATGTTTAATTTCTGGAGATTATTGTTTAGATATATTGACAAAAAAGTGTATTCGAGCAAATTAATTATTTTTATTTTATTGCTCTGGCTCGCTCAGCGTTGAGCTCGGCGTTAAGTTCCGCCACACAATATACTCCCGAATTCGGGTGTAAAATAGAAAACAGAATCTAAGCACACATTTTTCTAAGACTACCCTAATATACAGGAAAATGAAATATTTTTGAAACCTTGAAACAAATCCATCCTGCTTTATTTAGATACCTGGCAGCCACTATAACCTTATATTATTTGGCTTTCAAAAAATGGCCAAGTCTAATATATAGCATTATACTAATATTGGGACAGAACTATACTTATATGTATCTAATGATACATAACGTTCAGAAATAAACGTTTACAATCAAAGATGAAAAGTGCAAGCTTCTATATAATTATTTTATTCTTAACAGGATTTTTTTTAAATGCAACCCTATTTTTTAAATATTACGTACCATATTTCAATGTAATATAAGAGATGAATTTAATTTAGAGAAAACTAGACTTTAATTCACTCCATTACGGCTGATTTTTAATAGACAGTGAATTTAAGAAAATATATCTTGTTTTGTTTAAATTTGAACCTTATATTTATATACTAAAGTTGGTTTTTATTTGCAATTCAATTTGAACTTAAAACGCATACCAGAGGTAGGTTACTCCGGAACCTTCAGATGATCTGGATGAATATCACTTGTTGGCACGATTTGTTAGTACAGTGGAATTTGTCTTGATTTAATAGAGATCATTGTTTTTACTATTTTGTGTTATGATGTAGATTTAGTCCGGGGTTCCCAATTCGAGAAATGTTTGAACAAATACAAATATGAGATTTTTTTATACTGAACTGAAATAACGACCAAAAAAGTTTATAATTACTATTTGTATGAAATATAAGTGTGAGAGAGAGAGAGAGAGAGAAACATTGAATTTTCTTTGAGAAACTTAGGGTTAAGCAATTTATTTCTTCATTCAAGGCACTCATTATTAAAATTTGGAAGGCATTGTAAAGATGTCAATACTTAAAATACTTATTTAGAAAACGTATAAAAATTTGAACGTAGCGGGACTCGAACCCGCGCCTCCTGGAAACCGACCAGGCGCTCTGACCACTAAGCCATGCGTTCCATTGCTTAGTGGTCAGAGCGCCTGCTCGGTTTCAAGGAGGCGCGGGTTTGAGTCCCGCTACGTTCAAATTTTTATACGTTTTCTAAATAAGTATTTTTCTTTCCTAAGTGTGGAATAACACTTTAAAAATGTTTAAAAAATGTCATTGGATAGTAAAAAAATGTTATTGGATAGGATCCATACTATATACTATCCATCGGCCCGGAAATATTGCCCCCAGGTAGGGCAGTACGTTGAAGAAATTTCTCAACGGTATCTGATTGTAAAATTGATGATTGTAAGTTTGATCCTCTTTTGAGCAATAATTATAATATAAAGTAACAAACTTCTTCTCATTTCATCCTAACCCACCCCCATCTCTGTCCCACACATGTAGGGCAGGCTATGTGCAGAATATAGCGTGAGGCAAAAAAACCTCTTTTTATTTATTTTTATTTACAATATTATCATTATCATCATAGTAAGTTGGTAAGTGAGAACTTAATTTTAACCACATACTCCTATAGTGGCAAAATATATAAAAAATTGAAAGAATATACAGCGTGTCAACATAAAACTTATAACACATGTACTTTTTGTATTAAAATTAATAAATTAGCTTCACGCTGTATTCCGCACACAGTAGGGTAGGCAGAGGGAACCTAGTGTTAAGACACTCCGTTCTCTACTTTCCGCCGAATTCTGGAGGCATTGCATGTTGAGTGGCAGAACTCAACGCCGCGCTTTGCCTCTACACCAGAGCGAAGAAATGGAAATATAAATTTAAGTAAATATTTGAACTCCTCGAGTGGGGATCGAACCCACAACTAGTCGGTTGTACAGTCACACTTTGTGCCACTGCGCCACGACTGGCCTCATATAAAACATTTTCTTTTTGTATAGTTATATAATAATTAATATTACAAACTAACTTGAAGCATTCAACTCTTTTTAACCCAGATCTGATTTACAGCATCTTCTTTGAGATGTCATAGAGTGGTTTATGAAATGAATAGTTGTATGTAATGTAATTCTAATTACAACATATTATAGAGATATGCCTTTCAAATTGTTTGTATGGACGTGTGTGAAATATGTTGAAGTTAAGATAAATAGGTATGTACTAACGAAAAGGTATAGTACATTATTATATTATACAAAACGTATAGTATATATTTCCATTTGTTCGCTCTAGTGTCGAGACAAAGCGCGGCATTGAGTTCTGGCACTCAGCACGCAATGCCTCCAGAATTCGGCAGAAAAGTCATGAGTGTCTTAACACTAGGTTTCTACTCGAGAAAAGGAAAATATTAAATGAAATGTTGGATATTTACGAGGTATCGAGAAAATTTTATCACTAGGTTCCCAGGTTCCGTCTGCCTCTCTCGTGCCTCTGCCGAGCAGAATAAGCATTTTTTAAGATTTGATGCATAAAAATTTAATTTGAACTCGAATCTCTTGACATATAAACAAAATATATTTTCTGAATAATTTTTTTATCTCCTAAGTGTGAAATAACACTTTAGAAATGCTAAAAATATTTAATAAATAGAATTCTCATTTGTCCAAGGATAATTTTGACCAATTATTAAAAGTAGAAGGTTGGACACTCATAGCGAATTAATTTACTCTGTATCCCGCGCACAGCAGGGTAGACAGAAGGAACCTAGTTTTGGCTAAGATGCTCCGTTCCCACTTTCCGCTGAATTTTAGAGACATTGCGTGTTGAGTGGCGGAACACAACACCGCACTCTACCTGGAAACCAGAGCGAGGAAGTGGATATATAAATTTAAGTAAATATTTGATTACCTCGAGTGAGCATCGAATCCACAACCAGTAGCGCTTAAAATCACACTCTGTGTCCCTGCGCCACGACTGGCCTGACTGAATGATAAGTAAATCCATTTTTTATAGCTTCACGGTGAATCCTGCATACAGAAAGTTTTGATTATATAAATATTGACAAATTGTAAACGAATAGTGAACGCTGATTTTGATTACAGTAGTTAGCCTATTGCGATCCACTAACAATTTACGAATTTTAATTAAACACTATAACCATATAGTATATTTATTAAACTCTATCTCTATCTATCTCATCCTCACCCTCTCTCTTTATGTCTCTACCATGTTATAAGCTGGATATATCGTAAAGATTATAAATATCGTTTTATCGATAAAGAAATGCCTCCATTATTTTCTTTTGCTTACAAAAACAAATATATATATATATATATATATATATATATATATATATATATATATATATATATATATATATATATATGCATATGTACTAACTACTATTCAGTAATTGCAACAAAATTAAGTAACAAAATCAAAGATTCTTATAAAATGTATGATATAATTTAAACCTTGTGCAAAATTGTTGTTAGTATGATCGTTAAGAACGGTACGTAACGAGAGTGGAAGTAGATCTACGGGTATTACAAAATGTTTAAGTAGCGCTTTATTAGTAAATCGAGGGTACTCAGAAATTAACTTTGGCCTTGACTTTTGCGTGTGGTATAAGTTGAAAGATATATGACTTTTATCTGTAAAAAAATATTTTAATCTTTATATGTAGTATTTTGAAGTGGGTCTAAATGTGTGTGTTTGAGGCCATCGTAGCGTAGCGGCACAGCACCTGATTGTGAGCGTGATGGTTGTGGGTCCGATCATATTCCACTTAAGCAATAAATTATTTTCTAAAGATCAGTATTGAGTGCCGGTACTCAGTACGCAATATCTTAGAAATTGAGTAGAAAGTGGGTAAAGGATTGTCTTAACACTATGTTCCTCTTTTTATCCTACAGCATGAAGCTAAAAATCCATATTTCTGAAGTACAAGTACAATTTAAAGGTTTGGTAACGTAAGTAGCCTGGCAATATTTCATTTTGACATTATTATTATATCTACATACATACATAACACCATTCATCATATTTTTTTCATCATAATCATTGTGATTTGAAGTGTGACTGTAACTGGTTTTTGGGTTTGATCCCCACTCGAGGAAATTAAATATTCATTTAAAATCTATATGTTCATTTCTTCGTTCTGGTGCCGAGGCAAAGCGCAGCGTTGAGTTCCGCCACTCAGCACACAATGTCTCCAGAATTCAGTGAAAAGTGGGGAACGAAATATCTTAACACTAGGTTCCCTCTGCCTACTCTGCTGTGTGCGGGATACAGCGTAAGTTGGTTCTGGTTCTGATTCTGATTTGTGTAATGGGCAGAAAGGCCCAATGTCTTATATTATCTAGCAGAATTAACACTGTGTACTTTTTCACAAACACGTTATTCTGGAAAAAAAATATCAACTAGTTAAACGAACATAGCTTTCACTATCCAGGATACAGTGCTTAACATACATTTTTATATGCTATTAATGGTCAACCGCCGAAATCCCGATACGAATTTCGAGAAATCCTATTTTTATTTTCATTTATATCTTTTGTAATCTTATAATCCTTATATGTTATATGTTTATTATCGCTTAATTTCTTATTGTTTTTTGTTACTGTCTTAGGAAGTTAATTCTAATTAAAGCCTACATTTAATTTTTTTCAACTTTTTAATTTAAGGTTTCGTATATAAAATAAAATTTGACAGTGTGATATCAGTCAGCTACTAATAAAAATGTTTTAAATACATAAACAACAATTTAAATGTTTTATGTATGTATATATAGACTTTTACTTAGTATTCGTCGTATCGTTGAGAACATGGTGATATCTTTTTTTGTATAAAATAGTACGTGGAAGTTATGGCGGCACAACATTGGGTTTAAATTGGTAGTTGTAATGTTGATTCCCACTCCGCGTATACGGGGTTAAGTTAGGCGACTTAACAAGTAATCTCTCGAAAATTAGGAAGAAAGTGGGAACGAAGTGGGTTAACATCAGTTTGCTTTGCTTACTCTGCTATATAGGTTAGCTTATAACTTGTACCACACACAACAGTTGGATATACTTTAATTGGATATGATTGCTTTCGTATGCACTTCACAGTGGGAGCTTCATTAAAATGATCCGCTGTCATTGGGTTCTCGTTAATTTTAGTGACCTTTATGTCATTTCATTAGGTCACTTAAACTGTTGTAGTCTAAAGTAGTATGCTAGATGTGCAGGTTCCTAGATATACATAAAAAAATGAGTATGCTAGATGTTCATATTCCTGGCTATGCGTAAAAACCTTCCCATTTTTAGGCGTGTAGTAGAGTAGACAAAAGAACACTGGGCTAGGACCATACATAAATGACCATAGAGTCCACATTCAGTTCGAATCTTTCAGAGGCTCTTATAGTACGGTTAGCTTATTGTACTCGAGGTAGTTGTGGATACAATCTCCACTCGATGGAGTTATTATACATTTAGACTAGTTTTATTTTATAATATATCGTATATATATGTTTGTGTGCCATGACTCAAGGGCATAAGTGTGTGACTGTAAGTGCGATGGTTGTGGGTTCGATTCTAACGTCCCTCATGAAATATTTAACATATATTTTAGTTCCGTCACTCAACACGCAATGCCTCGAGAATTTGATAGAAAGTGGGGAAAAGAAATGTCTTAATAAGAATGGCGTTTCTTAATATTAAGTTTCCAGGATCCCTCTGCTACCTGCTATGTGCTTACGGCGTGATACTATGTTTTTATCAATTAACGAAACGGCGTGATATTATGTTTTTATCAATTATCGAAATCAAAAGGAGAACGGAGTATGTTAACTCTAGTTATGGCGTTTCGGGCGTGCTAGTACAGCACTTATGCAAAGTCACGCTGTCGTATTGGAAACGGTATCTATTCTTGTGACATTGTATGTTGAGTGGTAGAACTCAACGCTGCTATTTCTCTTCTTAAGAGAGCAGAAATTGAGAGCGGAAATCGAACCCACAATCATCGCGTTTACAGGCAAACGCTGTGTGCCATTATTGCCTCAAAAATACTTTTTTCTAACAATTTTAAATAATCTGTAAACAAGAATAGCGTCTAAATGAAAGTCAACCATACATTTACATTATGATTTCAAAATATGTTCTAACATATTTCTTAATTTCAATTAGCGAGTTTCTTTAAGACACTTAGTATCATCTCAAAGGTTGCGGACGTGAGGAGATTGAACTACATCATTATAAATTGCTAAAGTTGTTTTTTTTCTATATATATATATATATAAATAGTAAGAGACTAATGAGGCCAATGAGGCCAGTCGTGGCGCAGGGGCACAGAGTGTGACTGTAAAATCGACTGGTTGTGGGTTCGATCTCCACTCGAAGAGATAAAATATTTAAATTTTTACTTCTTCGCTGTAGTGTCGAGGCAAAGCGCGGCGTTGAGTTCCGTCACTCAACACGCAATGCCTCCAGAACTCGGCGGAAAGTGGGGAACGGTGTGTCTTAACACTAGGTTCCCTCTGCCTACCGTGCTGTGTGCGGAATACAGCGTAAAGCTGATTTTTGATTTTTATAAATAGTAAGAGTATGTTTGTTCATTGAAATTTTAAAAAGTCGAATGGTAAATCTTAGGTCTTACTAGTAAGTTTTGACATTGACATCAAAAGTTGATATTTATTGTTTGTGCGGATGTTTTAAAAAGGAAATGAATTGTCGGGCTTCTACTATTCTAGTTAAACCGGTCGTGGCGCAGAGGCACAAAGTGTGACTAAAATCAACTGGTTGTGGGTTCGATCCCCACTCGAGGAAGTGAAATATTTATTTACATTTATATTTTCATTTCTTCGCTCTGGTGTCGAGGCAAAGCGCGGCGTTGAGCAATACAATGCCTCCAGAATTCGGCGGAAAGTGTAGAACGGGGTGTCTTAACACATGGTTCCCTCTGCTTACCGTGCCGTGTGCGGGATACAACGTGAAGCTGAAGTAATCTAATGTAATCCTAAAATACGATACTGTTGTATCGTATTTTAGGATTGGTAAACTCTAATAATTTCTGGTAAATCTCAAGATTAATTAATCTCTTCTCTTTCTCTATATAAAATAAGACAGTAAAAATATTTTGTCTGTACATTTAATAATTTTGACTGAAATGGATAGAGGGACACTTAAAAAGAATAATAGAAAGCAAAAAGATTTTTTTTTAATTTCTTGTCTGTCTGTCTGTCGATATATTTTTGTCCACATTTTTCTCTGAAAGTACTGAACCGATTTACTTGAAAACTTCACCAATTGCTTTGTTTTAACTCAACTTAACTACTAAAGTTTTTTCATCAAAATCGGTTCATTAAAAAAAAGTTATAATCATTTGAATGAACTCAAGGCATTAGCTTGCCTGCGAATATTATATAGCAATCGCGCTGGTATGACCCTGGCTAAAGAATGACGTTCGAAACGTCTGGGTTATATGACTGTTGATAAAAATATATATTTTTGAAGCACTATTATATAACATTTTATACAATAAAGTAAACAAAATTGAATTGTTAGTGGAGATTATGTTCATAAATCATAACAGTTAAGTTTAAGTCGTAATTAATTCGTAATAAAGAACGATCTTGAAAAAAATGTCAAGTAAATACAAAGATTATATAGAATATATGTAAATAATTTAAAAATTGTACAGGAGTTAAGATGCAATTATTACAGCTATTTTACAAAGAATATTATGAATCCTACAAATCAATAATTTAACATTTATGGCTGTTTCTGAATGAGTAAATTAAATTATTCACTGACATCAGCACATTTAACAGAGTATATTATATAGGTAAAAATAACATAATGTTACAAAAATATATACGTGTAATAGACAATTAGCTTTGTGAATATTTTATAAATATTAAATAACAACAATGGTCGTATTTTTTTATTTAAAACAATCAAAAATTCTTTGACGATAATGTCGTAAAAAAATCATATTAGAAGTAATTATAGTTGTCAATCAATTGTGCTTATTATATCAATAATCATGTATTTTAAGCGGGCGAAGCCGTGGGCGAGCCGCTAGTATATAATATAAATTATAGAAATTGAAAAACTTACAGGTGAATGAACTCAGGGTGTATGAAATCAATTACAATTTCAAGCCTGATAAGGTATTATTTATTTGAATGTATATTTTAATTTCTTTTCAGTTAAAATCGTTTAAGTTAAAATCTTTTCAAAATTATCAATATAATACATAATCCCAGGGTTCTTTCAGCCCAGCCCATAATTTCAGCTTTGCTAAAATAACATAGGTCTGGAGCCCCCCCCTGGGGTCTTGGGCTATAAGTACAATTTATTGAATTATTTATATCAAGGCAGCCTTTTAAATTTGCAGCGTTTAACTTATTGGAGCCGTCGTGGCGCAGCGGCAAAAAAGCGGCATTTGACTGTAAACACGATGATTGCAGGTTGCAAAGCGTGACCTTGGGTTCTGCCACGCAAAGTGGGAAACGGACTGCCCTTATACAAAGTTCGATGATATAATATAATAAATATTATAAAAAATTTATTTATACATGTAAAAATTTTATAAAAAAAGCTGCGTTACCTGACACGTAAAGGACATGAACTTGAAAATTGGACCAATTTTCGAGACATTATATGATAAGTGTTGAAACTCGAGACGGCGCTTTGTATACCAAAGCTGGAAATGAAATAAAAAATATTTAAATATAATCATTCTCTTTAGTTGGAATCGAATCTATAACCATCACTCACAAAATCATTCCCAAAATTAAAAATTAAAAAAAATAAATTAGCTTCACGCTGTATCCCGCACACAGCAGGGTAGGCAGAGGGAACCTAGTGTTAAGACACTCCGTTCCCCACTTTCTGCCGAATTCTGGAGGGATTGCGTGTTGAGTGGCAGAACTCAACGCCGCCCTTAACCGCGACACCAGAGCGAAGAAATGGAAATATAAATTTAAGTAAATATTTCATCTCCTCGAGTGGGGATCGAACCCACAACCAGTCGGTTTTGCAGTCACACCTCGTGCCGCTGCGCCACGACCGGCCTCCCCAAAATTCATAAAAGAGAATATTAAGGTTTCTAATAACATTTCATATATTGAGAGTTTCTTAAAACATTGTACACTGTCGCATAGCTGTCTCTTTCTTACAGACTTAAAGTGGGAAAAAGATCGTTTATAACTACAGATTTGTAAACAATTTTTTTTTATATTTATTCAATAGAATTGAGTGCTAATATGAAACCACAATATTATATTTTTAATAAAATACAATATTCATTTATGAGAAATATGTGACTTGTTAAGAAATATGTTGAATTAATAATTAAGTCTCGAAAAAAATCCCAAATAAAAAAAAATGTTTAGTCAGCCTCTTTAACAAAATGAAAACAGTTATTTATTTCTATTCATCATGCGGGATACACAGGTTGTTTTCAAATGTGTAATTAGTAAATATTACCTCATACGTAGCTTGGTATAATTTAAATAATGTTTCTTTTATTGTATTTTTTTTTCTTTAGTTGCACGCTGTATACCACACAATTATGTTACATATTTTATCAATACTGATCAAGTTTAGAAATGAAGACATCGTGGTGCAGTGGGAAGAAACTGTTTTCATTTCCCTACTAAGGTAGGCTAAGCGCGGCGTTGAGTGAACTCATTTTTTTTCAATAAAGTGTTTAGAATAATAAAAAAGGAAATAAGTTGAGTTGAGTTGCACCACTTAACACGCAGTGCTTCCAAAATTCGGTGGAAAGTGGGATATGTTTTAATAGGAAAGGAGTCTTACTAGATTTCCAGATTATGCCTACACTGCTGTGCTGCGGCTAAAATAATGTAGCTAAAACAATATATTTCTAAACATTTATATTCGATTCCAAACATTGAGGTCAGTCGTGGCGCAGCGGCACGAGGTGTGACTGTAAAACGGACTGGTTGTGGGTTCGATCCCCACTCGAGGAGATGAAATATTTACTTAAATTTATAATTCCATTTCTTCGCTCTGGTGTCGAGGTAAAGCACGGCGTTGAGTTCTGCCACTCAACACGCAATGCCTCTAGAATTGGGCAGAAAGTGGGGAACGGAGTGTCTTAACACTAGTTTCCCTATGCCTACCCTGCAGTGTGCGGGATACAGCGTGAAGCTGATTTTATTTATTCTTATACCTATTTTATATTTTTAATATATCTAAATATCTTATAGTATAAACGGTTTTTTAGACAGTGACGGCAACAGTTTCAACTTTCGCTTTCATTGAACTGTAGGCCGAGTGACGTAATACTTACAATTGTATTATATAGTGATGAGTTTTAAAATTTTACTTTCATCTTTAAATATCTGCAAATTGAAAATTGAGGCAATTATGGCACAGGACCACTTGGGGTTCGATTCCCACTCGATTTCCTCGGTCTGGTAATAAGACAAAGTGCGGCGTTGAATTCCGCCTCTTAACACTCAATGTCTCGAAACTTTGGCAAAGAGTGAGAAACGGAGAATTTTAACACTAGGTTCCTTCTGTCAGATACAGCGTGGCGTGTGAATTAATAGGTATAGCTAGTTAAGCGAGCGGGGGCTTGGGAACCAAGCAATCAGGACAAAGTCAAATTCCACTAAAAAGAAACAACTATGCTTATAAATCTACACTTCTATACTAATACTGTATGATAAAGATGAACAGCTTGTTTAGTTGCATGTGCTTATCTCAGGAATTACTAGTTCAAATTCAAAAATGTTTTGTATATTGAAAAGTCTATTTATCGAGTAAGGCTATATTACATCAAGGGTATAACGTCAGGTAAAAACAAGTGGAGTTTGAAGCCATAACTATATATGTACAATGAAATATCTTTTACTTATTTAGAAAACCTAAGTGTGGATTAACACTTTAAAAATGTTTAAAATATTTTTTATCTGCGCCGCTTGGTCAATCAAGAAAACCTTTTAATCTAATTTACTGGAAACAAAATATCAACATTTTTGTTTGTAATAAGTAGTGATGTGATAATATACCTTGTGTCGATATTTATACGATTATTGTATTAAGAAAGTTTTAAAATAAAATGTTTATATTTTACGTCTGTGTACAAAAGTGTTGTAAAATAAAAGATAACATTTTAACTGCATTAGAAGATCAAATCAACTATCTATGGATGGTCAATGTCCGCCAATCAACGCCCAAAGTTTACAGAAATCGAAAAAATGAGAGCGGAGTGTCTTAACACAAGGCACCCTCTGTCTACCCTGCTACATGCAGCGTAAAGTTGGATTTTCTTAATTGTCAATCGAAGAAACGAAATATTAATTTAAAAAATTAAGGAAGAGATAAAATTTAAACTCTTTTTATTGAACATAGTAAGAGCTTCAGTGCTAAATCATTGAAAAAAAACTGAATACACAGGGAAAGTTAATCAAAAGAGGCTTATAATCACTAGGCAAATGACTGGCAAGAACATCCTCTCTACATCAACAGTATAAAGAACCTACAAAAATACAAAATTAGACGAAATATTGTTTCTGTGTTGGCTTAAAAGCAATTTTCTTTTGATAATTGTCAAAAAGATATATAATTCTTAGATTTGATTTTATATACAACCACTGAATTTATTTATTTTATATTCCCTAGATTGATTATAGTGATGGTAAATTTTCCAAACATCTAATGTTAACTAAGGGATAGCGCGCATTGGTGACTTTTGTCAGGGTGACAATAAATTATTTGTCACTGTCATGTCACCATGCTTTTCGCTACTGCGCGCACTTGCGGTGACAGTGACGAAATTTTTTACATTTAATAAAATGAATCTCCAAGAGATGGTTGTCTGTGCACTTATATTAGGAAATAGAAAAAAAATCAAACGTGGAAAAAATAATCGTTTAGGGATTTGTCATAGAGCTACGGCCTCAACTCAATTTAGTCAATCAGTATGTCGTTGTCTATTTCATCTTCATGAAAACACACGTTTTGCCTTGGACATGAAATTGATGCCATTCTTGAAATTAAAATTCGGAGCTGCACGCTGCTGTTTCTTGTTTATGCGGAAGACGACTAGTATGGAAACCGCAAGATGGAAGGGGCACGAAGTGACATTTAGTTTCTAATGCGCGCACGGGCATACAAACTTATGGACGCGGTGACAGTTGCGTCACGGGCGTGTCGCCATCCCCCGCGGACAAAAAGTCACCCAATTGTCACGTATCTAAATGCGCGCACCTTCATTAAGGGTGATGTACACGGTGACGGTGACGCAACAGTCACGGTGACAAAAATCACTAATGCGCGCTATACCTAAAATGAAGTGGATTTTATAATTTTTTTTTACATCACTAATGTTAAAGAAGATATTCGTAGAGATTTATGTAAAATTAAATTAAAAATGTTAAAAACATTGCTTAATATTTTTAACATTTTTAAAGTGTTAATGCACTTTTAGGAAAGAAAAATACTTATTTGAAAACGTATAAAAATTTGGACGTAGCGGGACTCGAACCCGCGCCTCCTGGAAACCGATCAGGCGCTCTGACCACTCAGCCATACGTTCTCATCGAGCTACGTCGAAATTTTTATACGCTTGTTACAACTTATTTATATGTTAGCATCTCTGTAGTGAGATTTTTTCAAATTCCCGCTACCCAAAAGATAATTAATAACCAAGAATTATCGTCTGGCAAGAGAGAATGCTATTTATTTATTAAATATTTTTAACATTTTTAAAGTGTTGATCCACACTTAGGAAAGAAAATTTTTTGATATCGTTAACTGTTGACTTTTTTTCTATCGTGAGGAAGCTTTAATATGGGTAGTGGTTATATCCCAAGTGAGATATCCAGCGGGTTATGTGGGACCCGTGGAATGGCAAATGTAGCCTACATTTGCCTCCACACTTCTTACTAAAACCTCACGGTTCTCCGCATCGACCGCCATAGGCCGGGATGCTTACATAATGCAGTAGCTCCCGACTTATCTTTTACTCTTAAATAGAAGATTTATATATTCTATATAAAGATTTTCCTAATTAAAATATTCTCTCTCTAAAAATATCGAATTTCTCTCTTAAACAATCAAAAAAATATGAAATGGGTATTCTGTTACAGCAATTTTCAAACGTACAAGAACTGTGATAAAAATAAGCACAAATATCGATATCGATGTATAAATTTAAGTCCCAAGACTAGTTGTTATCGTCGTGGGCGCATCTCACGCATCAGAGACACCTTTCACACTCGCCGCGTAATTTTGTAATATTACATTTGTATGTATATAATGACTTTGGCATTCAGTGTGCAACGGAATTGCCTTAATGGGAACCTTCCCAGGTTCCCTTTGCATACTCTGCTATGTTTGTATACAGTGTGGAACTCAAAACATGATCTACAATTCTAATATTGATAGGGAACCCTCGGTGAGAAAATCCGACTCCCAATTGGTCAATTGGACAAACCGGTCAGTTTTTAAAATATTGTCAATGAGCTAACTTTTAGAAACTTTCAGAGATTATGATGAGAATCGAACCCACAATCGCTTTTACACACACGACAGTGCCTCTGCACCACGACCAGTCTCACGACGGTTAAAAAAAATCTTCAATTTCAACATTTCACAAGTCTGTACTCTGGTTATCATTATCGTAATAGGTATTCAAAATGGTATATATTTTATTTATAAGTTCAATTAGAGGCAAAGCATTATAATTAATTGATCATTTGTAATTTTGTAGTGCATCGCTACGGCTGTGTTTACACTGAATAATATTTAAAATAAATCAGCTTCACGCTATGTCCCGTGCACAGCAGGGTAGGCAGAGGGAACATAGTGTTAAGACACTCCGTTCCCCCCTTTTCGACGAATTCTAGAGGCATTACATGTTGAGTGGCGGAACGCAACGCCGCGCTTAGCCTCGACACCAGAGCGAAGAAATTGGAAATATATATTGATATAATAAATATTTCATCTCCTCGAGTGGGGATCGAACCCACAACCAGTCGATTTTACTGTCACACTTTGTGCCCCTGCGCCTTAACTGGCCTCACTGAATAATATTTGATGTTTTAAAAAATAATGTTGGTAACTAAAAGCTTGTGGGTTCGATTACTACTGGAAATATAATTATATAATTTATATATTAAGGAATGTCCGAGTTAAGCTCCGCCACCAATCACAAAATGTAATAGCTTAAAGTATTTTTTATTACTGTTATGTTTTTTGGAAGTGTTTTATTGGGGACTGAGTGTTCTAATACTAGGTTCCCAGGTTCCCTCTGCCTATAATGTGCGTGATACAGTGTGTGAAGCTATTAATTATTTGATATCCTCCTATGCATAAGCAAAGTTTGGGAAGTTTAGGCTATTAAAACAAAGACATATTCGTATAATAAGCTTAGAAGATAATTCAGCGTTTTTGAAAATGTTAAGTTTAACTTTGAATTCTAAGTTATCCCCATATCGCTAAGACATTCAAGTGATGCTGATTAAAAATGAAATTGATCAGTTCTTCCGATTTGGAAACGAACCTACAACCGTCACTATTACATCCAAACGTCTCTCTGCACCACCACGGCCTAAAATATTGATATTTAAAACAATTTCGTATAGTTTAGTTATGCAAGTGGAATACAACTTAACTATTGATTCCGCATTCTGTACCATCAAAGTATCGATACTTTTGAATGTAGTCGACCTTTTTATCTGAGCCGCTACAGATGAGATGGTAATTGTAAAATAATCACTGTCTATCATAAATTTGTATCGCAAATGTGTTCATAGATTGTTGCTGTACTGGAGATGGTATCAAGAGATATGCAAAAAAAAAATATTTCACGTTCAATTAGCCTCACGCTGTATTCCTCGTATAGCAGGGTAGGTTGAAGAAATCAAGTGAAAACACTATGTTCTAAGAAATCATCAATTAGAGATTTGTTTAATGTATATGTACTAAAATTAAATCAAAATTAAATCAGCTTCACGCTGTATCCCGCACACAGCAGGGTAGGCAGAGGGAACCTAGTGTTAAGGCACTCCGTTCCCCACTTTCTGATGAATTCCGGAGGCATTGCGTGTTGAGTGGCAGAACTCAACGCCGCGCTTAGCCTCGACACCAGAGCGAAGAAATGGAAATATAAATTTAAGTAAATATTTCATCTCCTCGAGTGGGGATCGAACCCACAACCAGTCGATTTTGCAGTCACACCTCGTGCTGCTGCGCCACGACTGGCCTCAACCTGTACATGTACTATAAAATTATTATTAAATGTTAAGATTTATCAATAGGAGTTAAGCCAAAACTAATAACACGTCGCATTTATATGCACATCATTCTGCGACAGAATTAAATCAATAAAATATCTACAAGTGAAAAGAAAGGGGGGAGAAAAAAGAGAGTTTTGACAAATAGCTTATTTGTCAAAACTCTCTTTTTTCTCGTTCGTTTCGTTCGTTGAATTCTACTCCACTCAGCGCGCAATGTCCCTAAGTAGGGTAGAAGTAGAAAACTGAGTGTCTACTGAATGATTTAGGTTTTCTGTCTACCCTACAATATACTTACAGGATACTGTGTGAAGCAAAATTATTCAACAAAAAATATTCGGTAGCAGGAATGTTGTGCTTTTAAGTTATAAAATAATTTGTTACTACTATTTCTCTATGATTAATAATTAAAATGAAAAATGAACAGTAATTTTATTTCGCTACAGCCTCCTTACAGTTATTTTTTTTAAATTTTAATTGTTGTTTCCGGAGTGTGTAGATCGACAATTTTAAGCGATTATAGTACGATAGAAGATCAGCTTCACGCACAGCAGGATAGGCAGAGCGAACTTAGTGTTAAGACACTCCGTTCCCCAGTTTATGCCGAATTCTGGAGGCATTACGTGTTGAGTGGTAGAACTCAACGCCGCGCTTTGCCTCGCCACCAGAGCGTAGAAATAGAAATATATATTTAAGTAAATATTTCCTCCTCGAGTGAGGATCAAACCCACTACTAGTCGGTTTTACAGTCACACTTAGTGCCCCTGCGCCACGACTGACCTCAACATCCAAAAATCGGTCTTTATTTTTCATTTTTCAATGTCCTTCAAGGATACGGTCTTTTCCAAAAAATCACAAATTCCCAAATACCTACTGAACCAATAAAAATCATTGAACAGACATAGGAATGAAATGGATAGGTATTGAGGTCCCCTTTCTATTATAGACCACGGTTGATCCATCGATCTGTATGTATTATGACAATTTCAAGAATCTCCAAGGCCTTAAGTTGAATCCCAATTCCCGATCATTGCCATGAGCTCTTTACCCTGCAAAGCAATGGGTATCTGCATGATGAAACCATGTAAGAAAGGTATTACATTCTCAACCTGCCACTCAACACGCAATGCCTCCAGAATTCGGCAGAAAGTGGGGAACTGAGTGTCTTAACACCAGGTTCCCTCTGCCTACCCTGCTGTGTGCGGGATACAGCGTGAAACTGAAGAAAACATACGATGTCACTTCTAAAACTCCACAATCTGTTTACGAACGATGTACAAATATTACCGACCGCTTCATAATGGTCAATTATCGAGACTCGATACAAAGATAGAGTATTATAATATGCATAATTTAATAAAATAATATTTTTAAAAACCTTTTATGTCAGTAAGTTCATATTACTTCACAATAAATTTATTCAATTATTGTTCTTTTTTATATTTTTTATAATTATTTTTTTTATTGCTACCGTGCTGATAATATCTTCAAAAGTGGTTTCGGATCATCTTACAGATCCTTTACGTAAAATTCAAAGTTTTGTATGAGATTTTAAGGTTTTGAAGGTTTTTAAAAGATTCTTGCTATGTAAACTTTCAGAAAATATGGTGTAACTGTAAGCGCGACGGTTTTGGGTTTGATGCCTACTCTGGGTAATGTATTATTATTTTTTTATTTATATTTTCATTTCGTCGCTCTAGTAACACAGCAAAAAATTAAGTTGAGGTCCGCAACTAAACATGCAATGCTTTGAAAATTCGGCGGAAAGTGAGGAACGGAGTGTCTTAACACTATCTTCTCTCCGACTACTATATGCGAAACTACAAACATTTAAATTTGGATTTGGTTAGGTAGGGAGTATAGTGGAGGCGAGGCTTATTGCATCTCAAAGGAGCTCGTTCGAGATCCTCCCTCTGCAACGCGGTGGGTGCGTTAGATGGAATTTAAGCAATAAATTAATCGTTCTGAGTGGGAATCGAACCCACAATTAACGTGATTACAGTCAGATATTTTGTCACAGTTACTGCGCGTCAGGACGGCCTGAAATTTTATTATTTATTTTTAAATATTTATAACAGGCACAAAATTATTTTAAATTTTTAACCATTTAGTTTATTTATTATTCATTATCAAAATATCTGAATATACGATCAGTGTTATGAAGTTAAAAACATATTTCTTGCACTGCGCTATAGGGATGTTACTTTTTTTACGGAAAATTACGGAAAAGACAACTTGTTTCATTATAATTAAATAGTTATGCAAAGTATTCTATAAAGTTCATAAATTAACTGGATCACACAGCCGTCCCATCTGCGCATTTAAATGTCATAACCTTGTGCACATTTACTTTTTCATATAATATTTACGATTAAGTGGAGAGTGGAGTGTCTTAACACTTGGCTCCCCTATTGGAATTAATATACTATTCGTTAATAATTTAGTCTAAAGAGTTACATCGAATTGTCTGTTTGAAGATTTTTTTTGTTGACTTGACTAACAAGTTATTTTTTTAAATTTTGATAATTTTCATACAAGTATGAAAATTATCAAAATTGTTATGAAAATTACAACAAATTACAACAAACAAATTATTATGAAAATTAAAAAAAAATCTTGTTTTTTTACATTTACAAAGTAGCTGCTGAATTCCAGATTTAGTTTAATTTTTACCATTGGTTATTAAACGTTGAAATCATCCCCTTTTTTATCTAAGATGAGAAAAAAAAATCTTTAGCAGGATCTGAACCTATTACCATTTTCTTCAGTTTCACATCTTCACTGTGCCATAGTGGGCTCATATTTATTTGTGCTATTAATGGTATTAAAAAATCATGACAGTTGAAACCGCAAACCACATTTATTCATGATTTTGTATTTAAAATTATAGATTTGTAAGCGGATAAGGTAAATATATCCGTATTGGGCTTAGATAAATGTTTAAATAATATTAATAAGGCGTCGTGGCGCAGTGGCAAAAGCGTGCGAATGTAAATGTGGGTTCGGTCACCACTCGGGGGAATTAAGTATTTGATATTTTAATTTCCATGGTAACATGCCTGGTAACGAGGTTGTGGGAGATACAGTGTAAAGATAAAAAAAATAATAAGGACTAACTAACTAAATGTTGGAACTGCCGGAATAAATTCAAATGATGACTATGGGTCTGGGAATACATTCAAATGATGACTATGGTGAGGCCAGTCGTGGTGCAGAGGCATAAAGTGTGACTGTAAAACTGATTGGTTGTTTGTTCGATCCCCACTCGAGGAGATGAAATATTTATTTAAATTTATATTTCCATGTCTTCGCTCTGGTGTGAGGCAAAGCGCGGCGTTGAGTTCTGCCACTCAATACGCAATGCCTCCAGAATTTGGCAAAAAGTGGGAAACGGAGTTTCTTCACACTAGTTTCTCTCGGTCTACCCTGCTGTGTGTGGGATACAGCGTGAAGCTGATTTTTTTTTTTTTATGACTATGGGTTCTAATCAGATTTTGAGTTTGGTCATTGGTCCATAATATAGGTATTTGTGCATACGCAAGAAGTTATGAGTATTTGTTATAATAGACACAATTATAACAAATTCTCATAACTTCTAGCATTTTCTTGGTAGTCAAAAGGAATCTAAGGTTAAGACATCTCTTTCTCCGTTTTCTGCTAAACTAACTAAACACCGTTTTTTGTATTGCCAGAGCAGAAAACGACAATTAATTCTTTATGATCTACCCTTTGAGTGGAAATCGAACCTACAACCATCCTTCCCAACTGAATACTATTACGAAAATACTCCGCGAAGGCGTTAACATTACCCAACAGCCAAATATTATCAGTAAACTAATGCTGTTATTAATTCCCAGAACGAGGATCCCTAGTCACGATTTAATAAATTTCACTCTAAATGTTCAGATATAATCGCCTTACGTTATGTTATTAGATTTGGACGCGTTTGGTACAGATATATGCAACTTTAGTTAATAATTTCTATTTAATATTATAAAACTGTAGAGTTTATTTGGTTTGATACGCTTAACTCAGGAAATTTTTGGTTTCAATTTGATCAAAAAAAGCTATTTTTTAGGGTTTTGTACCCAAAGGGTGAACGGGATCCTATTAAGTTAAGTCTAAGGTTTATTTACCCTATTACTAAAAGTCTGCTGTTTGTATTTCTGTTCTCCATCTGTCACCTGGGTGTATCTGGGTGAACCGTGACAGTTAGGCTGTAGAAATTTTTACTACATTATGTTTTTCTGTTGATATAACAACAAATACTGAAAACAAAATTAAAAAAAATATTTATATGACTTTAGTAGTATGGGGACTCCCATACAACAAACGTGATACAAATATAAATTTACTTGCCGCGCCTCGACGGCCTCTAAAAGAAATGTTAGAATCTGAAAAAATATTTATCCATTTACAACACCGACGGTACTTGAGTTAATTTAAACCACATTATATTAATATATAATTAACTCCACTATGTTCGCAAATCTTGTATAACGTTTTGCAATATTACTTCACGGATACCTAGTAATGTAATATATGGAAAATATTATAACAGTTTTCGTTTAGAACTTTATGTTACACTAGAGGGCGCGCGCGGCTTCGCCCGCTTATTAGGAGTGAATTCTAAAAAAACCACGAAATACGTGTTCAATAAAATATTTTTAACAGTCTGAATTTAAATTTTTATAAAAATCGGTGGCAATTTAAAGATTTTTCCATATAAACTTTCAACCTCTTGTTTGAACTCTTAGGGGGTGAATTCTTAAAAACCATGAAACACGTGTTCAATGAAATATTTTTAAGAGTCTGAATTTCAAATTTTATAAAAATCGGTACAGATTAAAATTTTTTTCCATACAAACTTTCAACCCCTATTTCATCACCTTAGGGTTAAATTTTTTCAAATTCCCTTCTTAGTGGATGTCCAGAATATGAAAATAAACATCTGCCCAAATTTCACGTTTCTACCATCAGCGGTTACGGCTCTGCGTGCGTCTTACCTCAGTCAGTCAGCACAAGTCCTTTTATATATATAGATAACATGTATGTACATACAATCTAAAAAAATATATTTTTTCTAATATATTTTTGTTTTTTTTTTAAGCTTCACGCTTAACACACGCACGCAGCACACGCTATTTCATATATAACGAGGGCAGAGGGAACCATTGCAGAGACACTCCGTTCTCTCTCAATTTTTCAATAAAACCCACAACCTCGTCGCTTACAATCATGGGCAGACTCGACCGGATCATTATCACCCCCGGCATTTAAAACCGGCGTGAAGTAGTGGCTTTATGCCACTGCGTTTCGCATCAGGTAATGCCGGGCTCCGGAGCTCAACCCACTTTACAGGCAGGCAACGCACCTGTAGCTCCTCTGGTGTTGCACAGGGTCGTGGGCGGCGGTGATCACTTACTATCAGGTGACCCGAACGCTCGTTTGCCTTGTCTTTTCCATAAAATAAAAGAAATTGTGTTACTGCGCTTCAATGGCTCATAAAAATATAATTTATTTTTCATATTAAATCATAAGAGATAATCGAGACTATAAGTAACTAAAACAAGCCAACAACTTGAACTAAATAACCTCTGTATTTTATTCTGGTACTTTAGTCCATAACCTTCAGTATTGACATTTTACAATACAATAAAAACAAATGTCTAAAATAAAAATAATTCATTAATTAATACAAATCTGATATCACATTTTTAGTAATGTCTCATAAAATGATAAATGATCTCAAAAGTGCTAAAAATTAGTTGGGAGCATTTGAAAGAGCACTTCATTTTAACGTTGTAGCTAAAGTATTTCACCACCTATAGCTTTACTATGCATTTTCCACGCAATGTGTGTGTTAAATAAGAGAACAGTATATCACGCGTCGTCACTATCAGTAAGTAAAATAATTAGTTTTTCCTAGTGGGGATCTAACTTAAAATCATTGAATTTTCAATTAGACGCTCCTACTGCGTCACAATGGACATGAAGTAACCTAAATTTACTTATTTCTTTATGATTTAGAATATCAATTTCTCTTATAAATTATAAAAAAAAAATCATATGCAATTAACAATTTTTACACAAAAATAATTATTTAGCAAAGTTAATACATTTTTTATTGTAATAATAATAATTAATATTATTTACTGACCTTTTACTTTCATTATCAGGGAAGAAAGAACCTAAGTTAAGATACTTCTTTCTCCACTTTATGTCCCATTCTTGAGATATTTCGTATGGCCGCTCAGGCTTAACTTAACGCTGCTTTTTGATGTGCTACTTACTACATTGAGGAAAAGAAAATAATTAATTCTCCCGAGTAGGAATCAAACCTGCAACCGTTGCATTTAGAGTTAGACGTGTCATTGACGCTGAACGACAAGATCAATCTATACATATAAATAAAATTAATATGTATGTCTATGATTTCAAAAAAATCGTATCAATTAAAAAAAAATGTCTGTCTTTCTGTTTATCCAGGCTGATCTCCGCAAAAGATGAACTAGCAAAAATTGCATTTGTCGTGCCTTATCAACAAATTTTAAAGATAATTAACAAATTTTCCCTAAATACAAACAAATAATATTTTTAAAAATATTCATATAGTTCCAGCAAGCAAACCCGCGCGCGGGCTGCCAGCTAAAAAAATAAAATTATATATATATTTCAGGTAAAAAGGTTTAAAAATATATTTTTTTATATTGCTAGCTATTCAATGGTACACCAGCATAACAACCTAAACCGTTGTACAGCTAATCAAGAGAGCGTGAATTGGAAACGTGCAACACACGTTTTCGTCTTGTTTATGGGTACAATAACAATTGTAATTAAAATTGTAATAACTAAAGGATTTTTTTTATATTTTATATTCGTATTAAATAAATACATTATTATACTCAGCGGCACAAAACCGACTGGTTGTGGGTTCGATCCCAATTCGAGTAGATGAAATATTTACTGACATTTATGTTTGCATTTCTTCGTTCTGGTGTCGAGGCAAAGCGCGGCTTTGAGTTCTGCCACTCAACATACAGTGCCTCCAGAATTCGGCAGAAAGTGGGAAAGAAACGGAGTGTCTTCGCACAGGTTCCCTCTGCCTACCCTGCTGTGTGCGGGATACAGCGTGAAGCTGATTTATTTATTTTATTTTATTATTATACTAGGTTGCCTTGGTGACGGTGGCACAGCCTCAATTGTGAGTATAAACATAACAGTTGAGTTGCGTTGAGTTCCGCCACTTAATATGCAATGCCTCCAGAATTAGGTGGAAAATTTGGAACGAAAATATTTTAATGAGAACGCAGTGTCTTAACACTAGGTTCTCAGGTTGCCATTGCCTTGCTACGTGCGGGTGTGAAGCTAAAAAAATCTTTAATACTAGACCACTGTGGCGTAGAGCACAGTGTCTGATTATAAACATGATGGCTATGGGTTCGATTTCCATTCAAAGAAATAAATTATTTAAATTTCTTCGCTATAAAAAGAAGACAAAGCGCAGCGCTTACAGAAATTCCGCTAAAGATCCTCATGTATTATGACTTATTTTAAAATCTCATCATCCATATCTAGGTCAAGAGAGCAATCCTCTTAACCAGCATCTTCGAAACCATCTTTGGAGATAATCACAAACCGTTTTTCCTGTCAAACTTAATGCTACAAAACTGTTTTGAAATAACTGTTTTGTCTTTCTAAATAATAACTTGTCAATATTTTACTATTTGTAAGTAATGATTTAGTGTGGGTTTTATGTTTTCACGCTCTATCCCGCATATACATAGCAGGGTAGGACAGAGGGAACAGAATATTAAGACACTCCATTCTCCTCTTTCTCTCCAAATTTCGGGATATTGCTTGTGGGGCGGCATTCTAAGCTGCTCTGTTGTTTTGTTACCAGAGTAAGGAAAATTGAAATAATTCAGTCGCCTCGCGGAATCGAACTCACAACTACAAGCCAGTTGCTGTGCCGACAGCTCTACATAAGAAGTTTAAGACATTTATTTAACGTTGTTTCAAACTTTGGGAATAAGTAAAATAATGGTACCACATTTTTTTATACAATACAAGAGATAATATATGTGTATCTTGCAAATAGTTTCCGTGGTCAGTCGATATTTGAAACAAACTAAAAGAATGCTTAACCGCAAAGCTTCGCTTTAAAGGCTAGCTTGCTTTAAACCTGATGAATAAAACTTTTTAAACGAAACTTATCCGGATTAATCGCGTATATTTAGTATTATACATTTTTGGAAACACGACTTTTCGCTCTATTCTGCATATCTGCTATATGTGCAAAGGAAATCTAGTTCGATATCCTACCTCTGCCATAGAGATATTGTGTGTTAAGTGGCAGAACTCAATGCCACGCTTTGTCCACAAGAGCGGAGAAAATGAAAATAATTTAAATAATTTTCTTAAATGAGCATGAAACCCACAACCACATGTTTACAGTCAAACGCTGCTCATTGCGCTACGATAGTCTTAAAATAGAATTGTATTTTTATGTTATAAAACCTCTATTATCATATAGAACTGTTGTCATCGTAGCACAGTCAGAATCTATCTGATCGCATTCAATGGGCACAGCTTCAAATCAAATATTTTAGCTATTTCATTCAGTATGATGAATAACGTCGTCAGGTTTCTTCATTCAGTAAAGTTTGTGGGACATCTCGAATTTAAACTGAATGTAATATTTTTATTGACTTTATTTAACTGAATGTATTATTTTTTTGTGTTAAATTCCACATATTTTTTTTAAAAGTAAAAGATTCTTTCCCCCCTATGGGGTCCGAATGTACTACCAATGCATTTTTAGTCAGATCCTATGCTACTGCGCTACGACGGTCATAGTTTACGCTAGTCCTATCTATTAAGACCCACGATGACAGGCACGTTCTAGTTGAACAAGTGACCTTTGAAAAATTTCAATTCATCCTTTAATGTAAATTCTGACAGATTTTGTTATAGTATTATGAAATATTTTTTGTGGTGGGACAAAGGAAGGCATAAATTTCTTTAATGTGTTTATATTTTTCACTATATTAAGGTTGGGAGTTATTAATTAACATATTATTGAGGCTAGGGCTTGAAAGAAAGAAGCTTGTGACTGTGAACGTGACCGATTGCGGTGTCGATTCCGATTTGCGGAAATGAAATATTTAATATTTTCATGTCCTCGCTCTGGTAACAATGCAAAGTACAGCGTTGAGTTCCGCCACTCAACTTGTAATACCTCCAGGTTTCGGCGGCGAGTAACAGTCTTAACACTAGGTTCTCAGGTTCCCCAATCACTATGTGCGAGGTACAGCGTGAACCTAAACATGTTATATTTGACGACTTGGTGCAGTGGAACATTATTCAATGAGTACAAGTGATAGTAATAAATTCAATATGTATTTGGAAAAATCTTCAGAGGAAACCAAAGTTGAGTCTTACTACGTTAACAACTTTTCACGTGCTTTTTTGCATCTGGTTTTGTTAAATCTTATTGTTTTGTGAAAAAATGGATGGTTTTTGTCGGTCCCAGTATATTGACTATACAATGAAGTTTCAAAGTTTCAAAGTTTGAGGCCAGTCGTGGCGCAGCGGCACGACGTGTGACTGTAAAACCGACTGGTTGTGGGTTCGATCCCCACTCGAGGAGATGAAATATTTACTTAAATTTATATTGCCATTTCTTCGCTCTGGTGTCGAGGTTAAGCGCGGCGTTGAGTTCTGCCACTCAACACGCAATGCCTCCAGAATTCGGCAGAAAGTGGGGAACGGAGTGTCTTAACACTAGGTTCCCTCTGCCTATCCTGCTGTGTGCGGGATACAGCGTGAAGCTGATTTATTTTTTTTTTTTATGAAGTTTCAAGTCATGAGGGTTAGAAGTAGGAAGTTCAAGTTGATATTATGAACGTTAGAGTATTTCCAGGGTTGAAAGAGCTTCCAAATATCATGTCTGGCGTTTGATAATTCTATTTCTCTCCTCCGCGTCATTGTTCGCCTTGGTCACTGGTTTTCGTTGACGTTGCTTATGGTGCAGTTAGAGTCGGTATCCCATTGCCCTTATTGTCTCCTCATCTCTGGAGGAAATATCCATTTTGATGTTGTGTTCTAGTATATTAGCCACGAAGCTCTCATTTGTTTCCTTGAATCCCCGAGGTTAGAGCAGTAGATAAATCTTTTAGAGTATCTCGTTGTGTGCGCGAGCTATCACTTATTTCATATCCTCTTCTGATAAGGTTTTAGTATGGATAAGGTATAAATGATGAAGAAATCTATTGGGACTATCCGTATATAATTAAAGATTGAGTCTGTTGAGCTGAGTAGATACCACCATAAGCTATGTTGATTTAAAAGAAACATATAAGAATACGATTGGAAATGGAACTCACAATCATCTTTTTTTAACCAGCTTTTACTAGCTTCGATCCTATGTTAAATAGTTAAACATTTCTAAACACAGTACTGTGGCGTTAGAAATGTTAAAATCTAATTACAATTTACAACACATATTAGAATTTAAATCTATACTATATCGTTGCAGCATAAACGCACTATACGAGTACTATACAGTATATACCACTTTAGCAATATATACGATAGTGTAAACATAATAGGACCAATCCAAGATGATTGACATGCCATAATTTACTTCGAACAAAATCCGTCTTTGAATATAATGAAGTATTCTTATTTGATTACGTAGCTATTTAGGAATCGAGCGAGTAATTACTAGGTTCATAAGTTTAATAGAAATATAGTATGTAAGCACTTTGATCTAGGTATCCCACGATTTTGTTGTCTGTTTATATTCTTACATATTTATATTTTTTGTGCTTCACGCTGTATTCCGTATACAGCAAGGTAGACAGATGGAACCTAAGAACCTAGTTTTAAGCACCTTAGTTTGTGCTCCTATTAAGACACTTACGTTCCCCACTTTTCCGAATTTTGGAGGCGTGTTGAATAGCGGAATTCAACGAAGCGAGAATATGAAAATATCAAATGTTTCATTTCCTCGAATGGGAATCGAACCCAAAACCTGCTACGTTTATAGTCACATGCTTATGCTCTTCCTTCACTAATGGCCTCTACATATCTTATAGATATTAACACAAAAATATGAACAAAACATATGCGACGACAATGAAAAGGGCGAAACAAGTATTCAGACACCTCCGTAGCGCGTGGATTGTCTTTCTCTCTAGCTACCCCGCTAAAAACAATATTTACAGCATTACTTAGGTTAGGTTCTTATTAGCTCTGACTACCTATATATAAAGGTATTGATTAGTTACTACCTCTTGGACGGGGACTTAATAATTTGTTAGAAGCTTTTTAAGCTCTGAAGGAACCAAACTTTTTTTTTTTTTTAATTTTATGGTAGTTGTGACCATACCAAAACTTTCTTTTATCCCAATTTTTTTGCGTGTAGTGACAGAGCAAAAAATTCTACATATTTTTATCAAAAATGGTTTATTGGATTGAAATTTTACAACCCTGTAAGTTTCTCTTAATATTTTTGTAGGTTCATGCTTTATACCTTGCGGGGTAGTCAGAGAGAACGGAGCGCTAAACGCCGCGGTCTCTGCATACGTCTTTCACCTCGTCCACTGTCATTATGTTTTGTATTAATTTTTTTTTTCAGCTTCGTGCTGTATCTCGCATGTAGCAGCAAACACTCCGCTTCCCACTTTTCACCCAATTATGGAGGCGTAGTGTGTTAAGTGTCGTGTGTAAAATATTAATCATTTCATCCCCCACACAATAGGGTAGGCAGAGGGAACCTTGTATCAAGACTCTCCGTTCCCCAATTTTTCACCGTATTCTGGCTTCTGGCATTACGTGTTCAATGGCGGAGCTCAACGCCTTTATTTTTTTTTATTTATTTCAATAATTTCATCTCCTCGAGTGGGGATTGAATCTGCAACATGTCGCGGTAGCTGCGTCACGACAGACCTCAAGCCTTTATTAAAATTGGTATAGTATATAACTTTCTCAAAGTTTCCTAAAATCCATTGAAAACAAAAAAAAAAATAAAGCCATTTCCGTATATAAAATACTCATCAATATTATTGTTATGAATAATTCATTAGCATTAAACGTGAAGTCAATTCCATTTGTCTGTCTGTCTATTAGGAATCGCGTATCCAAGTAATGCTTCCCGCCCACGCACAATTATATGATTATAGCTCATATATCATGTTGATATTGTTTGTTTATTTTTAACATTTTTAAAGTGTTATTCTACACTTAGGAAAGAAAAATACTTACTTAGAAAACGTATAAAAAATTGAACGTATCGGGACTCGAACCTGCGCTTCCTGGAAACCGACTAGGCGCTCTGACCACTAAGCCATACGTTCTCATCAAGCTATGTCGAAATTTTTATACGCTTGTTACAATTTATTTATGTTGTTAGCTTGTTTGTTATTGAAAAATATTATAAGTTTTACGAGATTCTACGGAGAAAAAATAGCCTTAAGACACTCCGTTTTTCGCTTAAAACATTGAAAAATATATTTAGATATTTTTAGCTTCTCATTGTATTCTGCACATAGCGTATGCAGAGGGAACCTAATTAAGACATTAAGGCAGTTTTTCACTTTACGTTGAATTCGGGAGGTACGTGTTGAGCAGTGGAACTTAACGCCGCTTTTTGACTCGTTACCAGAGCGAGAAAATGAAAATATTTCATTTTCTCGAGTGGGAATCGAACATTATCATGTACAGCCACACGTATGTGTCCCTGTGCCACGACTGGCCTGAAATGGTACTATACATACACTCTACAATCACCTAATTTTATTATATATATATATATTTATTTATTTTTGAGTTAGCAGCAAGTTTGACTAAATCCTCAACATACTGTAATGCATGTGGGATTCATTGATACGACCTCTCGCAACCTCCCGCGACTTCTATAGATTATGTCACATTTATGTATGTAAAATTTTCATTTGATTTTGATTTTCATATTAATGTTTTAGTATCTTTGTATCATTAGTAACTTAACGCCGCGCGTTATATATGTATATCCGCAATTCAATTAATTTTCTAAGCGCACAGTACGTCACAAATCAAGGTACCATTCACACCATGTGCATATGTGGCACACCATTGTTAACTAATAATTTAATTTTGTATTATAATTACCTATATGTATTTTTAAAGTGCAATAAAGAATATATATAAACTCCACTACTGTGCGGTTTTGTATGAACTTCCTTCCACACGCCTCACCACTGTAGAATGCCCTACCTGTGGCGGTGTTTCCAGGTCGATAGGACCTGGGTAACTTCGAAAAACGCATCTATCTCCACCTAAAAAGCCAGCAACGCACCTGTAGCTCCTCTGGTGTTGTCACGGGGTCGTGTGAGGCGGTGATGGCTTACCATCAGGTGACCCGTACGTACGCTCTTGCCTTGTATTCTTCCATAAAAAACATGTTCTTAATTACTGTAAGTTTAAAATGGCTGCCGTAGCAAAATATTTATATTATAATTTGATCGTATTAGATAAATACCATAAATGTTTTATATATTTTTATTGGATAAAAAGAGGCACGAGTTGAAATCCTGCTACGTCCAAATTTTTACAATAAGTGTGGAATATCATTTTATTTTTTATAATTTAATAATTATATATAACTTATTTTTAACATTTTTAAAGTGTTATTCCACACTTAGGAAAGAAAAATACTGCGCGGGTTCGAGTCCCGCTTCGTTCAAAAATTTTTTATACGTTTTCTAAGTAAGTATATATAACTTATTTTCTTTGAAAAATAATCTATATAAAAACACGAAAAACAAGATATAAAAAAGCCTTTTCGGACTTTTATCATCAAAAATTTATATTTATCCTTTATTTGTGACTACATTATCATAGTAGCATATAATGAAATAAATGATTCATATATTATAAAATCGTCTTGATGCAGTGGCACTGCAACTACTTGTAAATGCGAAGAGTGTGGGTTCCACTCGGAGACGTTATTATCTTCATTTCTCTATTCAATACGCAATATCTCCAAGATTGAGATGTGCATGGATATCAAAATTTCTTAACACTAGGTTCCCTCTCCTAATCGTACCGTGCGGGATGCAGCGTTAAGCTAAAAAAAATTAAGAATGCTGTGCTCTCCATTTTTGCATACAAAAAAAATCTAAATATTAATTTAGGTCGTGACTGAGATTGTGTATCTATTATTCGAAAAAGATTTCGCAATGCAGTATGAAAAGTCAAATACACATCACTTATAGGTCAAATGTATGTCATAATATTAACTAAATAATTTGGAAGTCTTCCTGGCTATATGCTGTAGGTGTAGGGTCACAAGTGTAAACGCTCTGGTTGGGGGTTCGATAAAGAGAACATTTCCTTTCTGAACCCAGAGAATGGAAGTGTCTCAATTGAAACAGAGTGTCTTAACACTAGGTTCCCAGATTCCCTATGCCTTCCTTGCTATAAAGCTAAAAAAATCATCTAAGTTAGCAATGTATGTATGTATGATAGCCAAACTTCCTAAATGATTCACCATCCTTGACACCGGCGTGGGCGACACAATGCTTTAGGAATACTATGCTACTGACACATGATTGAGTTATTTACTATGCAAGGTGACTTCGTATTAACTATTATACTACCGAATATTGCTAAACAAACATTATATTATATTTTAACATATCTATTACAAAAAAAAACAGCTTCACGTTATTTTAGATACCCCGTTCCCCATTTTTCGTACAATTTTTAAGATATTGTTTATTGAATGGCGTAACTCAACGCCACATCACGTTTGCAATCGTTGTACCGAGACAAATTGAACACACACCTATCGCACTTACGGTCGGATACTGTTTCATTGAGTCACGACGGCTTCTTTTTTATTGCTTTAAGTATCTACTTCTGAATGAAAAGCATAATGTACTTAAGATAAGGATTCTGTTTGTTTTTAATGTACACATCTCTGAGGGTAGCTGAAAGCATATTGATATAAAGAGAGAAGAAATTGCTAAGAAATACGTGGATTCACGGTACCCAACGTGAATGCTGAGGAGTGCCTATCACGTTGGAAGCCGAGGGCCGAGCCGAAGCGTTGGAGGCTGAGAAGTCCAGAGTAGCGTCTGTAACGTGTGACTCCTAACACTCCTCTACTGTCCGAGCTCCTCTCACTACCTAATCAGACTTATATAATTTTTTTTGTATTATTCTTGGATCAAATATCCCAATAATTCACGACAATCCTTATATGCCTAGCACTCTGTAGACGTGTAGGTTTTAATTATACAAATACAAATTTGCCTGTAAGATCAGAACATAAATTTAAAATCAATTACCATGTTGAGGCCGTCATGGCACAGGGGCACAAGCGTGTGTACTGTAAAAGCTGCAGGTTGTGGGTTCGATGCCCACTCGTCGGAATGAAATATTAAATATTTTTACATTTTCAATCTGGTATCTAGGCATAGCGCGGTATTGGCGCGCCATTCAACGCAATATCTCGAGAATTTGGGTGAAAGTGTGGAATGAAGGTGTCTTAATGGGAACGGAGTGGCTTAACGGTACCCAGGTATTTTTCCCGACTGCTAAAGAAGGGTTATTGTCTATTTTGTTACTATTAAAAAAAACATGTTTTTATTCATTATGTGCAAAAAATATAATATATTTAAATTGTATCTATAATTTAATACAATTTTACGACCTTTAATTGATCTGCTTAGAGCAAAACTTGGCAAAAAATGTTATAAACCAAATATTATTGTGATGTGTTTATGCAAAAGATGTCTCTTAATATTGTGTTTGTAACATTTTTTTGAAATGAAAGTTTTTAAATATTACGTATTTCAATTATTTTGTAAAATAAATATGATGGAAAAAGAATCGGACAAGCGCGAGTCGGGCTCGAGCCCTGAAATTAGAGATCTCGAGCTTTTTCTGAGTTACAAGTTAAGCCTAGCTAAGCGGTTATAACACCAAATTTTGACCCCCTTTTAGGGCTATTATTTTTTTAGAATTTAACCAAAAATATAGTTTTTGATTTTTCTGAAGTACCTGTAGATTTTTTACAATATTTATAACTAAGTTAACCGGAAGTAACCAATTAATTTTGATTTCCTTTATATTTCCAGAATATTTTTCTACATATACGCGTTTTTATATGCGTTTTTTGCAATATAAACGGCCATATCTTTTTTTGTATTTTTTTTTCAGAAAATGTAGGGACCGTAGATCTGAGAAGACCGTAGATTTGAATTTCGACTCGGTATCCTGCGATCCTGAGATGGAGGCTCTTGACAGATAGACGGACGGATGGGTGGACGGATGTCAAAGTGATCTTATAGAGGTTCCTTTTTTCCTTAAAAGGCATGGAACCCTAAAAATAGTTGTTGTTCGTGGATTCGAATTTCAAAATGAATTACGAAATTCGAATGTTTATATGTTAAAATGATAGTGCCTGATAATATCCTTTATGCCTCTCGGTATTGGTAAATATTTTTTTTAAAGTACATTCAAATGTCATAGTCATTTCCCTATTATCACAGTATATGCATATACTTACATAAGATGCAGGTTTAGCTTCACGCTGTAGCCCTCAGATAGGAGCGTCGGCAGAGGGAACATGTATTAAGACCCTATTACTCACTTTCCACTGAATTCTAGAGGAAGTTCGTGTAAAAGTGTTTTATATTTTTTTACAGTATATAGATGCGTATGATCACCTCACAAACTTAAAAACAATAACTGAATCACTATTTTTTTTTATGGACTTGATTAAGAGATTGCTGTAGGCGTATAAGACAGTGTGATGTCTGAAATAACAGTATGATATATGATGTCAAAAGGCATTTGTGAAGAGGTTAATGTCAGGATTTATGAAGAGGAAGAAAGTTGTTTGCGGTGACCAACGTGTTTACTGGTGTTATCTCTGATAAGCTTATCTCTGACTAAAATATATAATTTATTAATTAATCAGCTTCACGCTATATCCCGCATAAATCAAGGTAAGCAGAAGGAACTTAGTGTTAAACTACGAAACTCCGTCCCCCAATTTCCGCCCAATTTTTTTGAGGCATTGTGTGTTGAGGGGTGGAACTCGACGCCGCGCTTTTACCTCGTTACCAAAGCGAAGAAATCGAAATATTCAATATTTCAATTGCTCGAGTAGGAATAGAATCCACAACCGTCGTGTAACAGTCAGACCCCTATGTCCCTGCACCGTAATGGCCTCAATAAATATATAATTTGTTTCTATACTGTATAATAACATCCAAGTATACCTACTTCCGTGTCTTCTCTATATTTAGTATTGTTATTTGCGATTTATATAATATTTTAGTACATTTGCAAGCGGATATTCCTATGTTTGAAACATTATTAAAAATAATTTTAACTTTTTATTTATTTATAATATAATGATGAGTCACTGAACTTAAGAGTCGTGTTTTATTTGACCAGGTCCGTAGAAACATTATGTAAAATAGCATAGCATGGTACATAGAGAGCTTAGTGTCAAAACACTTTGTGTTTCACTCCATAAATTCGAGACATTGCGGTTTTCTTAAATAGCTGCACCTTATCTTGCTATAACGAAAATATGAAAATAATTGAAACTATTATATTTTATTATCGCGCGGGTACTCTACTAGAGGGTACCCGTGACCACGGACTGCTGCAAAGTGTTCGAAACGTCGGGTTTCCAAAAATGTATATTCCTAAATATACGCAATTGATCCGGTTAAATTTGGTAAAACTTATTATGAAAATAATTGATTACTCTGGGAGAGAATCGAACCCAGTACCATTGTTATAATTCCTCACATGTGTAAATATGCATTATACATTTAAATATTAACACTGATGATAGAAATTCTAACCGACAATCATATAATTTAATAAAAATATGTAAATTAAGACTAACACTCATCATTTACTAAAATATTTTCTAAATGGAAGAAGCGCGTAATATCCTGAATTCATAGTGTCAAGACACTCTGTTCTTCACATTTCATCCGAATTGGAGACATTGTGTGTCGAGTGGCGAATGACAACGCCGTACTTTGTCTAGCTAGAAGCAGAGAAATGAAAATAATTCATTTCTCTAAATGGGAATCAAACTCACAATCATCCCGTTTACATTCAGACGCTGCCCCACTGTAGCACGATAAGAAGACATCTTTTGTTAGCTCGTTCCTATTAAAATACTTCCGTCGACATCAGGAGGCATTGCGTGTTGATTGGAACTCTACGTTGCTCTTTGCCTCGTTCCTAGAGCAACGAAATGAAAATATTAAATATTTCATTCCCCTGAGTGGGGGTCGAACCCACAGTCGTCTCGTTGTCGCTTCTGCACCAAATAATATTTTATTATAAAATTTTATCTTTCTATCTAAACAGGCCTACAATAACCACATTTGTAACTACAACTTACATCAAAATACCGCCACAATATTAAACGACCCGTAATTAATTGTATTCATTTCGGTTATTATTGTGTAAAAACTACTTTAAACGAGTTTTGAAATTAGTACAGCTATTTTTATTAAGTTTTTGACGATGGATAGTGGTAACCTGTTGTTAAGACACTCCGTCCCCCCAAGTTTTGAGATATTGCGTATTGAGAGGCGTAACTCAACGCCGCGCTTTGTCTTATTATAACAGACTTGTAACTACAATCGTTCAACCACAGTGCCATTTACTACTACAGAAAATTACTTTTATTAAAAAAAGACAATAACTATGTCAATATTACTACATAATGAAAAAATAATAATTCGATTTGAACCAGTACTAAATTCAAGTTCGTTAATCAAAATATTTTCCCTATTCCCAGAGTATGACAATTGAGAAATAGTATCCAATATTGCTTTTTTTTGCACACCAGGGTAGATGTAGATGGAACTTAAGCATCTAAAGACACTCCATTCCCCACGCACCACCGAATTGACGAGACATTGCGTGTTGGATAGCATTACTTAACGCCGCACTTGTTACCGGAGTGGGGAAATAAAAAAAAAAACCCCAAATTCGGAATTGAATCCACAATCGTCGCGTTTACAATCAGACGCTGTCCCACTGTGCCACGATGGCCTTAAATATAAAACTCAAAGATATTGAATAACATATGTATCTAATATTCCAAATCTGTACAGTTCCATTCTTATTTGTTACTCAATTATGCAAAAAGGGCTTAAATTTTGTCAAAATTTATCACAAAAGTAATTTATAGATCAAATTATCATACAAAATACTATAAATTTATGTAAAACACATATTATTTAACATAAATTTATAGTATCTATTGCTTACTCCACTGATCTAAATTTTGAATGTGAGGAAAGTAGACGTTTCAAATAAGGAGATGCCTAATGGAGTCTCTATAATATGATTTAATAGATTTTTTTTCAAACTATCTTATAATTATGCAAGAATAGAAAAAAGAAGGATGACTGCAAGTCATGACTTTTTGATAATAGTCTATCCCAAACCGAGAAATTGATATATGTGTGTATGTAAATTATTTTAATTTTTCCAATATAGCATACGAAGTGCAGCGTAGAGTTCCGCCACAACACGCAATATCTGAAAAAAATGGGCAAAAACATGTTTTAACACTAGCTTTCCTCTGTCCTGCCCTGTTATGTGCATGCCTGTACAAAGTGAAGCTAAAAATTTAATACTGTTGATACTCTATTTTTACCTTATCTGCTTAATATCTAACCAAATCAAAAGTAACGACAATATTTTAAACAGTGATATCTTAGAGGCCAGACGGGGCACAGGGGCACAAAATGTGACTGTAAATGCGATAGGTTGTGGGTTCGATCCTTTTTCGAGAAAATGAAATATTCAACACGCAATCCCTCTAGAATTCGGCGGTTAATGAAGGCATGTCTTAACACTAGGTTCCCAGGTTCCCTTTATTTACCTTTAGTTCAGGATACAGCGTGACGCACTACGATATCTTAAAAGAGCTTTAAGTTTTCTTGTGATTAAAAGACTTTCATTAATATTTTTTGATACTGAAATTTTTAATTAATATTTTTTAATACTAAGCAGATTCTTCCGGTTAAAAGTTGTAAAATGGATTATTTTACACTATCTTTATTATAGCTTATCATAAAAAAAATATTTAAAACGATTTTAAATACAATAAAAATATATTTTATAAACTTACTATTATTTGAAATTTATTTCGTTGTTCGTTTAAGTACATCTCCTAATTTCTTATTTTGCACTTATCACAAACGATTTCTTTAAACAATTTTTTTAGATCCTAGCACATTCTTTCCAAACCTGGTTTGTACCCAGACCCACCGTAGGCAGTGCTAGTCAAAACATTAGCCTTTCATCAACCCATCTCTGTACTGTAAGCTTAAAATTAGCATATAAATGAAACTTATACACTATATTATACGCCTTACTGAGATCCTCTATAACAGCCTTGACTTTGGTAATATAGAATAACGTATATAAGCCACATCGGGATGATCATACAGCATTCGTACATCGGTAGTTCAACCAGCAACATGCAATTGGTACGTCTAGTTTTAGAAAATTTCTTTTAAATATTATCATAATTGATACAATAATTTGCTTTATTAACTTAACATTCTTTGATTTTAAAAGATTTCTTAAGTTTATTTTTATTTTTTCGTTTATTATGTATTTATAATATTATTCATATATCCTTAACTAACACTTTATAATTGATTTTTTGATTATTTGAAACCAAAAAAATTAATGTCAGTTCAAGAAATTCCAAATGTCAGTATAAATTTCAATTGTCAGTCAAATAAAATTTAAACGAATAATGATTTCTTAACTAATAAATAATACTTTATGATATATACAAAAATATATATAAATTTTCACAATACATCTTATCCAATTATGTGTCAATATATTGGTTTCCCGAAATAACCTGAAAACAATAATATAATTCAAGTTATATACTTCACCTCGTCTAATAATGAAATTAATTATTTTATAAGCCAATAGGTTATATCGTAATAAATCATATATTCGAACCCGCACCCACTTATGATGACATCAAATTACTAATTAATCTTCCATCCTTACTTGTTCAATGCCATTTTTAATATAAGCTTTGCATATATACTTATTTAATCTTTTTAGTGCTCGGTTACATTCTACGAAGAGCATACTGTATACTAAATTTCGGTCTTCTACTTCTCAGTCGGTTAAGGAAGAATTTTATATACATATAAGTAAATATTTTTGGCGTAATCTCCAAATAAAAATAAAATCTCAAAACTCCAAGAGCAGCGGATTCAAATTCCACTACTTTCAATTTTTATGCATTTTCTAAAAAAATATTTTTCTGGGAAATGACAATTATATAAATATAGCTTCCGTATTCGATTATGTGTGTATTTTTTAAATATGAAATTAAAATAATAGTATACCTAAGCTTATTTTGTAGAATATTAAGTTTTTCTATAGTTTATTAACGTCTCTTGGCGGTGAATGATTAATCTACAAGGAACATCTAATTATATTAGATAATTTAATATCGACATAGTTTCAAACATCATTAATTCATTATATAATTACAACTATTGTGTTTCTTAACTCACAATACGTAAATTTGATATTTAATTATAGTACAAAATGTTTTAAGAACACAAGAAAAATATGTTTGTGTCATTGTTTATAAGAACTTTTTAACCAAGTTCATATACCTATAAAAAATAAAATAGAAATAAATGAGGATGTATCTCATTTATTTCTTTTTTAATCTTTTTAATACGGCAATATTAATTTAGTGTATGTCATTTCATTCTTTGATCTCTAACTTTATATCTATCTATGTAAGTTAAATTCTATGTATATGTTATTATATTTGTATTTTTTTTTAAACTCTATATGCCGCACATAGTAGGGTAGAAGAAAGCCGGGAACCTAGTGTAAAGACATTCGATTTCCATTAAGACACTTCCATTCCCCAATTTTCGCCTAAATTCTGGGGGCAGTGTATATTGAACGCCGCGTTTTACCTCATTACCAGAGCAAATTCCCACATCCAAATTTGCATGCAATGTATTTTGTATATTTTAGTATTTGAATTACTGTGTAATATGCCTACAATCCAAAAAAAATCTTAGTATATACAGAAATTGTATATACCTAAAAAAATATTTTACTATTATAATCTCTCTTTTCAGATAATCCTTACAGCTCTCATCGGCGCGTGCGCAGCGGCTGGTATACCAGCGTTTGTACCGCCTCAATACCGCGCCTACTATGGGGAGAGACCTCGTGCTGCGTTAGAAAGAAACGCAGCGATTTTACGATCCGTATCCGATGTCAATGAACAGGGTTATCATTATGCTTATGACACTGAGAACGGTGAGTTTGAGTTTGAATCTCGCTTGAGGTAAATATACAGTTGTAGAAAAGTGTCTAAGTGAAAGTGTTGTGGTTTTTAGATCAATTTGGATTTCGTTATATCTAAATCAAATAGGTATTTCTATAGAAAAATGAAAGAAGATATCATTTATGAAACGAAAAATTTCTGATTTAATATAAAAGTTTTTGTTTTATGTAGTACACCTTATAATAGTTAGTGATGTAAAGAAAATTAACAAAAAACAGCAGGAGGCTGGTAATATTGGTTTAATCACAACTTAAAATGGTTACAAATCAAATCAATCGCAAGTAATGTTTAATAATTTACATACATATGTTTTTGATTCTTGAAATTTACGGCTATTACTTTTAAATTGGATGAGATATAAAAACGAGGTTAAATTTTGAAATCTTTTAAAGAGCATGTACTTTGTGCTACAAGATGAAGAAATATTGTGAACTATTGAAGAACTATTTGAGAACAACAATTTTTAACTTCTATTCTATAAATCAAATTTTTATTTACTAATCTTCTCCATATTACCACTAGCCATCGCCTGTATCTTTATTTGTATGGATGTAAGATGATAAATTTCGTTTTTTATCGTTCCCGTAGGATTTTTGAGTAATTCTCTTAGGGCTTCGCTACACGCTCTGATCTTGGATAGGTTAATTTCGATTTTCTAAGTTCAGCGTTTGTATATGTGTGGTCTATTAGTCACTAAGTAATAGAATTATTTTATAAATTGCATATAGTCATAGATAGTATCGGCAAGATTGAAGGAAAATAACAACGTCCTTAATTATTTTTTGATAATAAAATTATTTTACAGCTTATTGATTAAACGTTTCCATTTAAATGATTTTTAGGCTTTCTCTTTAGATTGTCATTTATTAATTATTTTCATAATTTTTCGATCTAGAATTATTTTTCTAATCAATTCTAATTTGATTTCAGGCATCCAAGCCGAGGAAACCGGCCGTGAAGCCAACGGTATTCAAGCAGCAGGTGGCTACGCGTACACCGGTGACGATGGCCAGGTCTACAGCGTAAGGTACACCGCTGATGTCAACGGATTCCAGCCCCAGGGTGCTCATCTCCCAACCCCTCCTCCAATCCCTGAAGCTATTGCGAAGGCCTTGCAGGAGAATGCTAGAGACGAAGCAGCTGGGATTTATGATGATGGTAAGAACTAATATTGATTTTTAAGTGGAACTCGTTATTTTTAACATATTTTACTAAAAAAGAACGTTTTGGATAAATTAGATAATATTACATGAGAATAAAATAATATTTATCTATTTTCATTTCTTAGGTTCTGACTTATGATTTTATACAATTCGGTCGGTTAATAATAAGGAAACTACATTAAAGATTACATTTCCCGAGAGGGAATCGAATCCACAGTCGTCACATTTATAAGCTTTGTAATATCATCGTTTAACCTCATCCGAGTCACGGATTTGTTACTCTCATGATATCGTGGCTCTTCGTGACATGTTAGCATGTTAACTTTTAACTGATAGTTATTAGCCTATTAAAGAGAAATTACCTTTTGTCTTTCTTTGATCTTTATTAACATTTCAAGAACGATGTATAGGAATCGTAACTTGAAGATATTTTATATGTATTGGACATGATTTGTCTTTTACATTGTATACTTCTATACTAATATTATAAAGCTGAAGAGTTTTTTTTTTATTGAACGCGCATATTTCGAGAACTACTGGTTTCTATTGAAAATTTGTTGCTTTTAAATTTATTATGCAGAGGATGTTTTTAAATCTGTTAGTTTGATTTTTATTTTCTGTTTTAAAAGTTAAACCATCTTTACTTATAATAAAATCATAACTAATCGGTATCTCTACATGGAGGGTATATCACAAAAATTCTTACTGAGAGCATTATATAAGAATTTAATTTAACCCTAAACTGTGATTTTTAATTTTTTGTCTGTTTTACGGTTTGTCTGTTTGTGTACGCTAATACAATACTTTAGCAAGCTTACCTTAACACGAAACAAAGTGTCTTAACACTAAATTTCCTCTGCCTACAGATCCACAATCGTCGCGTACTGAGAGCTACCTCAAAAATATAAATCATATTACTATTTTAGTGAGGCCAGTCGTGGCGCAGCGGCACAATGTGTGACTGTAAAACCGACTGGTTATGGGTTCGATCCCCACTCGAGGAGATGAAATATTCTCTTAAATTTATATTTCCATTTCTTCGCTCTGGTGTCGAGGCAAAGCGCGGCGTTGAGTTCTGTCACTCAACACGCAATGCCTCTAGAATTCGGCAGAAAGTGACGAACGGTGTCTTAACACTAGGCTACCTACTCTGCTGTGTGCTGGATACAGCGTAAAGCTGATTTATTTATTTATATTACTATTTTATTTTATATTTTATCTGTAATCATCAATTTATTATAATTAAATTTCAATTCACAGGTAGCTACCACGCTGGCAAATACGACCCGAGCGTATTCGCCGCCCGCGCCTACACTACCCCACGTTATATCGCCCCCTTCAGACAGCCATACAGATTTTAAACGAACGCCATATACATATATTATACATACTCGTGTATAAAAAATTAAAATATAAAATATACTATTAGATAAGTGTACAGTGCAATGTTTAATCAATAAAGTGTTTATCATTTTGTATAAATTTTCTTTTGTGTTATTTCTACCTCTGTTTACCGTTGTTAATTCAGTTTCACGCATCCCGCACACAGCATGGTGGCGCAGTGGCACAAAGTGTGACTGTAAAACCAATTGTTTGTGGGTTCGATCTCCACTCGAGGAGATAAAATATTTACTTAAATTTATATTTCCATTTCTTCGCTCTGATCTCGAGGCAAAGCGCGGCGTTCAGTTCTGCCACTCAACACGCAATGCCTACAGAATTCGGCAGAAAGTGGATAACGAAGTGTCGTAACACTAGGTTCCCTCTGCCTACCCGCTGTGTGCGGGATACAGCGTGAAGGTGTTTTATTTTGAATTACTTATTTTACAAATAGAAATCGAATCCATGCAAATTGTAGAATGGCCTTCAAGACCGTTACGCCTCGGGTACCTTTAAAAAGCACAACTACGTCCACTTTAAAGGCCGGCAACGCTCCTGTAGTTCCTCTGATGTTACACGGGGTCGTGGGTGGCGGTGATCAATTACCATCAGGCGACCCGTTTGCCTTGTCCTTTCATTAAAAAAGTTCTGAAGAGTTTCACAATTTAGGTAGCTTTATCTTCAGACCAAACCGATATTATAATTATTACAATATTTACAAGCGAATAAAATGTGTGATAAAATAAAAAAAAACTGTAACTTTTGTCAGTTCGATAAGGGTAATTTTCAATTAATGTAAATAAAAATAATAAATTAAAAAATATTGTTGATGAAAAGATCTTTTGTTTTAATATTAAAAAAAATCATAATTAAGATTTTCATCTCAAACAAAACGTTATTACGTTATGATATAAATGTGCCGGACGTTTGATTCACTCAATAATGTTTGGTTATACCAATCGTCAAAAGATGAGAGTGACGTAATACGACTTAATCCTTTATCTTTATATCTTATTTTTGAGATCTGAGATAACAATTAAAAAAAACGGTTAAGTGTGAGACGGCCTCTCTCACCGAGGCTTCCGCACTTATTTCAGGATTGTGAGTCAACAGAAGTACAACTGGCATCAAGTTAAAGTTGATAAACTTTTATAGTGTATTAAAAAATAAATAAATAAAATAAATCAGCTTCATGCTGTATTCCGCACACAGTAGGGTAGGCAAAGGGAACATAGTGTTGAGTTCACCACTTTCTGCCGTATTCTAGAGGCATTGCGTGTAGAGTGGCAGAACTCAACGCCGCACTTAGCTTCGACACCAGAGCGAAGAAATGGAAATATAAATTTAAGTAATTATTTAATCTCTTCGAGTGGGGATGGAACTCACAACCAATCGGTTTTACAATTACACTTTGTGCCGCTGCACCACGACTGGAATTGAATAAACTGGACTGGACTGAAATAAAAGATTGCCAACTTAAGTTTGCGGGCATATGCATGAAATATAAGTTTGTAATTATTTTTTTCTATAAAATACCTATAAACTTAATTTTTCGGAAACTTCATATATAATAACTTTTCGGAATGTTTCCTTTACTTATTGTAAGTTCTCACTTTGAGTGAAATTTTATAACCCTCGGGAAGTATAGCAATGGGAACCAACGAAATATATCGTACTTGGTTGGTTTTGATTACGCAGCGAATTCCTTACAAAATGCCGCAAAATCTGTGCATTAATACTCTCTAACAACGTTTTGATTGCTTTGACTTAGAAGCTTGCTTAGAAGCTTTTTTCTATGCTTCAAGGAAAGATAGACCTAAATATTTGGTATTTTTTTTTTTTTTACTGTAGATAGGCAAACATTAATTAATAATTAATAGGTAGGTATTAATTGCAGCTAGAAAGCTAGTCTTGACAGACGAACGGACCACCAAGAAAGTGATTTTATAAGTGTTCCGTTTTTTCTTTTCCAGGTACGGAATCTTAAAAAACACTACTTAAATTAACTACTTTGCAAGAAAGGTGAAAAGGTGAAAAAAAAAACACCTTCACGCATATAGCAAGGTGACCAAAGGAAACCTAGTGTTAAGACACTTAGTTACCTACTAAAAAACCTCCATTCTCCACTTTCCATCGAATTCTTGAGGCATTGTCTATTGGGTGGCAGAACTCAATGTGAATGTGATTTGCTTGCTTACCAGAGCGAGAAAACGAAAATATTAAATATTTCATATACTTCATTTCCTACCTACCCTCTTTAATTTATGATCACAGCATCTCACTAGAAATCACAGTTGTAGATTTGATTTGCAAGTTCTTTCTGGTTTTTACCAGTCTTCGTAGACAAAGCGCGGCGTCGAGTCAACTCAACACATAATTTTTGTGTTAAAAATTAAGCGAAAAATGGTGAAAGAAATGTCTTAACTATAGGTTCCTTTTCCCTCCCTTGTTTCCTGCCACAGCCAGAAGCTATAAAAATATGACACTTTAATAAAATTAAAAAAAAAACCTTGTGTTAGGTTTTTTTTACTGGGATAATACACTTTGTATGAAATTTAATTTATTCAAAAAATTTGATATTTCCGACATGTAATTAAAGATAGCATCTTCCTCTTGTATACAGATACTGTACCAAATTACAGCATCTTGTATTGCATTGTTTGTAAATGTATGTATACCTACATATTTAATGATACAAGTACTTTGTGATAATGTTGATCTCTAAATTTTTATATATTTTTTATTATTTTTAAGACAGAGTAATAGACAGCCTGTTAGTCCGATCTTAATTTAAAAGGAATGCAGAAAGAACTTAACATTACATAACAAGCCATCAAAGCCAAACTTAATGCCGTGTTTTGCTTTGTTTACTAGAGTTAATAAATGAAAATAATTTATTATTCTGTATTATTATTAGTAGGAATCGAACCCACAACCATTGAGTTAATAGTCAGGCGCTGTGCCAATGCGCCACGATGGCCTCAAACTTTCACATTCTTAATAAATAAAAATATGGTGACGTATTCTGTCGTCTAACCAACTTTAAATATAAAAATATACAATTTATTATGTTTTCAACATTTTAAAACAAAATCAACATTCCACAAAAAGGTTTGCTAAAGAGCTATCGTGAATTTTGCTCTGATTTTTTTCGTAGGCGTTTCAATGTGTTTTCAATAATATTCATCTTTTATCTTTATTTTTTTTAAATTTAATATATTACAGTCTTTAAATAATTTCAAATTATTTATATTTTCATAATTGTATTTGAGTCAGTCGTGGCGCAGTGGCAGAAGCGTGACTGTAATTGCGGCAGATCGGGGGTACGATTTTCACTCGAGATAATGAAATATTTCATATTTTCCTTTCTTCGCTCTGGTGTCTAGGCAAAGGCGCGTCGTTGACTTCCGACACTCAACATGCTCTAGAAATCGGCGGAAAATGGAGAACGGAGTGTCTAGGTTCCCTCTGCCTACCCTGCTGTGTGCGTTTGTATTGTAAATTTTAAATTTTTGTCAATATTTTCTAATTATAGGCTCACAGGAAGTAGTATCCTATTGGTTTTTATTACGCGTCGAATCTTTTCTTATAACATACAGCAAAAACGATGTACAAAATCAAAATTTGTATCTTTTGATTGCGATATACATATGTAGATTCAGCACCCGACTATATATACCCGTATATAGCAGGGTAAGCAGAGGGTGCCTAGTGTTAAGACATTTAACGCCCCACTTCCCGAATTCTGGAGTAAATATAAGATATTTTACTTCCTCAAATCCTTCACAACCTGTCGTATTTACGACTGGCCTCTAGTGGGGTAAAAATATATACTTAATGTTACCCCCACACTATTGAGAAAAAGAAAAATGACAGACCCACAGACAGGCAAACAGACGCAAAACAAAGTTATCTTATAAGAGTTCCGTTTACTAATATTGAGGGACGGATCCCTGAAAATATCGAATCTGCTTCTATCAGTAAATAAGAAACCACTTCTTACTATATTTACATTGTGAAGGCATACCAAGTCTGAGGCCTGAGCAGTGTTAAATAAGCTTAGCCTCCTATTGTCTTATGAGATTAGGGTATTGTCTGTATTTTTACGAACAATAGGTACTATTAAAATAATCGGACCAAAATTCTATTGTAATTTATGTACTTTGTGTCTTTGATATATTTGGATTGAGTTAGTTAGTAGGAGGTCTTGGGTTCATTCTCAATGAAATTAAAAAAAAAAAAAAAATTAACTCGCTACATAGATATTTTGTGGAAAGTGGGAAACGGATTATCTTGACACTGTGCTCTCTGTGCTATGTGGGCGACACGGCGCGACGAAAATAAAAAATAAACAAATAAAAAAAAACATTTCTTTGAGAAAATTGAATGAAACGTTTTCAGATATAATAGTATCCACCCAAGAAAAGCTTATTAATAAATTTAAATAAAATTTAAACTTATTGTAATAAAGCAATCAATTAATAATTTGTTTTTAATAAGAAAAATGCTTAGGCACTATTAAATAAAATTAATAAAATATAATATAAAAATAATAAATATGAAATATATTTAGTAGAGGAAATTTAGCGTTAAAGCACTTCTTTCTCCAACTTCCGCCTAAATTTAAGGACACTGCATGCGTCCGTGCCACGAGTGGCGGAACTCAACGCTAAATGAAAATAATTTAAATTTAATTATGCCATAGCCGAGTAAAGTGAATCCGCGACAAACATCGTGTTTACAATCAGACTCTATTTATTATTATGTGCTTGATTCATGTATGAACATTTCTGGAAAAAAATAATAAAGACTTTATTAGTATGTCCAAAGTTTTTAAACATACAGTTATATTGCGTGAATTACAGTATAGAACAACATAACACTAACATACTTATTTAGAAAAGGTATAAAAAATTTAACGTAGCGGGACTCGAACCCGCGCCTCCTGGAAACCGACCAGGCGCTCTGACTATTGAGCCATACGTTCTGATCAAGCTACGTCGAAATTTTTATACGCTTGTTACAACTTATTTCTGTAGGGAGATTTTTACAAATTTCCGCTATCCAAAGTAATTATCTTTTCGGGTTCGAGTCCCGCTACGTTCAAATTTTTATACCTTTTCTAAAGAAATATTTTTCCTTCCTAAGTGTCGATTACCACTTTAAAAATGTTAAAAATATGCAATAACATTTTTGTTTCTGTGAAAGTTTTAGCTACTTAATTATTAACTTTATATAAGAGTGACTTTACATTACATAGGTGTATGTTCTGCACTTTCTTTAACTGTTCATAATATGAATAAGTTATGAAATAATGACTTTTTTATTTTGGTTTCGTTGTGATACAAAATAAGCGATTCTAGAAGCCACCGGGCTTTGGATTTGAACAGGTAATACAGAGTGCGGCGTTGATTTCGGACACTCAAGGGGTAATGTCTTAAATATAAGTAGTGAGTGGACGACGAAATGTCGCGACATGAGCCAGCATAAGCTTCACTCTAGTAAAGATAAAAAAATACATTACAATCCATACCCATTTCTGATTCTTTTGAGTCATATATAATTAGACTAGACTAAGTAAACGTTTTCCTTGCGGATTTTTTTTGAGTTTCACACATATAAAAGGGTAGATAGAGGAAAAGTAGTATTAAGACACTCCGTTTCCCATTTTCCGCTGAATTTTCAAGACATTGCATGTTGAGTAGCGGAGCTCAACGTTGCGCTTTGTTTCGTCATTAGAGCGAGGAAATTAAAATATTAAATATTTCAGCCCCTGAGAGAGATTCGAACCCACAACCTTACTAAAAAAAAGAAAAACTATCTTAATTTAGTGACATGAATCTAAATTTTCTCTCTTTACGTCTCAAGAAACAAATGTTTTTTTTAAATAAAATTCAAAAAATGATTACGATATTTGAGGCCAGTCGTGGCGCAGCGGCACAAAGTGTGACTTTAAAACCGACTGGTTGTGGGATCGATCCCCACTCGAGGAGATGAAATATTTACTTAAATTTATATTTCCATTTCTTCGCTCTAGTGTCAAGGCAAAGCGCGGCGTTGAGTTCTGCCACTCAACACGCAATGCCTCCACAATACGGCAGAAAGTGGGGAACGGAGTGCCTTAACACTAGGTTCCCTCTGCCTACCCTGCTGGTTGCGGGATACAGCGTGAAGCTGATTACGATATCATTAGCAAGATAAACTAGTATTAATTTTTTTTCTCATTAACGACACTTGATCTCGTTCTCTTACAAGTAATATTGACCGTATTATGAAAGTAAATAGAGTTATATATGTTTAGACAAACGTTTAAACATTTTATTGTAATTAAAATAAATTAATTTTTAATTGTGATTATTTAATTGTAGTGTTATAAATAAGATAGAAGGGATTATTTGTTCTAGTATAATACTATCCATATTTTTTATTAATTAGTATTAGTATCTCACATATAGAAAGGCAAGCAGAGGGAATCTGGGAAAATTGGGTTAAGACACTCTGTTCCCATTAAGACGCTTTCGTTCTCTACACGCCAATTGCACAAAATTACAATACGACGGAGAAGTAGCGAAACTCAACCCCATTGCGTCGCCTCATTACCAGACAAAAGAAATGAAAATATTGAATATTTCACTCCCTATAGTGGGAATTGAACTTACAACCGACGCGCTTAAATTGAAATATATGCAGAATTGTGACAACATATTTACATTATTAAATTTATTGCTATTTTTCATTAATATAATTATTAATAATCGTATAATTCAACGTTACTAACTATAATATTAATACATTGACTATATTTTATTACAATGAAATATATTAATTAGTATAGAATTAATAAAATATGACTTTTAATAAAATATTACTACTATATACCAAATATATAGAAACCAGCCGTAGCACAGGGGCACAATTGTGTGACTCTTAACCGAATGGTTGTATATTCGAACCCCACTCGTTGAAATGAAATATTTATTTAAATTTATATTTCGAGTATCGAAAAACAAAAAACGCAGCGCGGTAAACTAGGGAATGGAGTGTCTTAACACTATGTTCCCTCTGCCTACTCCACTGTGAGCGGGATACAGCGTGAAGCTGATAACTATATATCAATGTCATGTCTATAAGTTCTTCGCTCTGTATCTTACGCGTTCCACTTGCTCAGTGATCGGGTGCATCTCGTTACTTGTTACCTCACCCGCATTTGCCAGCATCTCATGGTGACTGCATAAACTATGGAGTTAGGTAGTTTTAAATTGATATATTTTTAATTTAACGTATTCTAAATAGGATTATGTATAAATGCAAATTACAATTGATTTTGAAACTCTTTATTCTTTATTCTGAACTAAAAAAAGATATTGAAATAAAAAATATTTCTAAATATTATGGATGATTATTTTTTTTTCTTTATTGGAATTTAATAAGTAATACATAGGTACATACTATGAACGAATCTATTAAAATTCATGTGGCACAATGCAAAATTTCTGATCACAGCTGTTGTGATAATTTATACTCATCGAAAAGTTTATTTGCAAAATAAATTCTGTATTCTCATCTTGTGAAATAAAGTGTCATATATTTTTATTAAATTATATATTTTTAATAAAATTGTAACGAACTAAACAATTAATTTTAGATTAAAGTATTGTTTTATTTTCTTTTTTGTTTCACGCTGTATATAGCAGACATCCAGTACAGTGCGTTCCCCACTTTCCGCTCAATTTTCGAGACATTGCGTATTGAAGAACGGAGCTAAACGCCACACTGGACTACCATAACGAGTAAAAAATATATATTTTTTCTCCCTTCCGTTTGATCTAATACATAAAAAATTAACCTAAGTCCACACTATACAAACAACGACAGCTAATAACAAAACAAGTGTGACTTAATAAGAACGTGCGTATATAGAAACTTTTTTGTATAAAAACGGGCGGGTGAAATTTTTTTTATTCATTCGTGACTCAAACATTTTGCGAATTACATACATATATATCTACATACAAAATGAAACTGGTACGTTTATTTTTATATATAAAATTTATAAAAGCTCTAATTAGTTTAATAGTTGGCTTTCCTTTTTTAATTAATAAATATTTTTTTAATAATAATAATTGATGTAATAATATATCTAATTATACTTTTGGTATCATGAGGTGATATAAGCTTTGTTTTCCATTTTAAAGTTGTACTTATCTCAGCTTTTATATGTTATAAATATAAAATAGCTATCTTGTTTTTTTTCTGCTTAAGTGGAAATTGAATTTATAACCGTTGCATTTAGGGTCATTATTTTATAAATAACTTAATATATATTTTCAGCTTATTTCATTCCCTAAAATTTTCCCGCTCGACTAGATCTAGAAAAAAGAAATTGAAAATAAAGCATTATCAAATATCCTACAGTATTTATCTATTATTAACATTTAATTCAAACTTTCAGTTCACATCCTTCACCGCCATTATAGCCGCAGCATCAGCTGGCCAGATCTTCAGCCAACCCCAAGCGGATCATTATGCTAATGCCGCTGATCTCTATCAATCAGCAGTGGAACACCAAGGGGTGTACGCGGGACAACCCCATGCCTTCCCTGCACAGGCATATTCGGGTCAATTATTAGTCAAGGAACAAAGACCTTCTGCTGAGAAATCAGCCAAAATTTTGGCCTATCATTCGGAGAGCAACGATCATGGTTATAATTATGCTTATGAAACTGAAAATGGTGAGTATTTTGTATAGTTTAGATTCGAAGTTTTTTGTTTTAAATATAACCGTTGCGTTCAGTGAGATAAATATTATTTTCCAAAAAATGTATTTCACCAAACACGGTAGGGAAAGAGCCTAATTATTTCACATGTATATATAATACTCATTAAATACGATAAAAATATTTAAAATATTAAACTAAATTAATTTTCATAGAAAAACTAGAAGTTATAATAAAATATAATATACAAGTAACATACAATATAAAAAATCTTTCAGGTATCAAGGCCCAAGAAGTTGGTCAAGTAATCAAAGGCACACAGGCCGAAGGTGCCTTCTCCTACATGGGTGATGATGGACATACGTACACAGTGACATACACTGCTGACGAGCATGGCTTCAGACCACAAGGAGCTCATCTCCCAACTCCACCCCCAATCCCTGAAGCTATTTTGAAGTCTCTGGAAGAGAATGCTAAGGCTGAAGCCAATGGGGTTTATGATGATGGTATGTATAAACATTAATTCAAAGAATATTATTCAAAATAAGTAAAGACATTCTTATTTATTTAATCTTCAAATAATTTACTGTTGGTTCGCTAAAGAGCCGAATAATAATACATTTTATAAATACAAACCTTACATTTAAATTTAATTTAGAGAAATATTTGTAGTTATTATATTGATTTTTCTTTGGTCTGATTGAATAAATGTGTCGTTACGTTTTATCCTTAAACATCCCCAATTATGGAATTATTCAAATTATGTTTTAGAGAAATTATCTATAGTGTAGTCCCGCGCACTTGTGGCATTGCGCGTTGAGTGGCAGAACTCAACGCCGCGCTTGTCCTCGACACCAGAGCGAAGAAATGGAAATACAAATATAAGCAAATATTTCATCTCCTCGAGTGGGGATCGAACCCACGACCAATCGGTTTACAGTCAGTCACACTTTGTGCCTCTGCGCCACGATTTGCCTCTATTATATAACATTTTGGTATTCTATTGAAACCATGATTTTTTTTATTAGGTCATTACCACGCAGAGCAGCAATCAGCTCAAAGCTACCATGCTGAACAGCAACCAGCTCAGGTCTATCAGTATGAGGGCTACAAACAAGAATTTGTTCCAGCTCAAGCATCCAATGCTGGATATCATCATTGAGTTACAAATCCACATCATTTGTTAATATTTTGTTAAATGTTTTGTTCTTTTTATTACTTTTTATCCTATATATCATTTGTATATATTATGTCTTTGTTAGTATTTCTTTAAGATGCTTTACGTTTTTTGAAGCCTAGTCCAAATGTTAGTTGTTACCGAAATTGTTGTTATTGCTATGAATAAATGAAATAAGAAAATATTGTTTCTTTTTACTATTTATATTAATTTTAACATTAGACAAGGCATATTCAGATTCAGATTTTAGTTTTATATTTTTCAACAAAAGGCCGTCGTAGCGCAGCTGCACAACATCTGAGTGTAAGAGCGACTGTTGCGGCTTTGATTTCCACTAGGGTGAATTAATTATTTTCATTTCTTAATATGGTAGCCAAAACCCGCTATTCAACATGCTAAGGCTAGATAGATGGGCGGTGCGTAAAGAACAGAGTATCTTAACCTTAGGTTCCTTCTGCTTACAATGCGGAATACAGCGTGAAGTTGAAAAAATGCATACCTATATCTTTAAAACATGACATTTGATTAAATTAGAACTATTTCTCAATGTGAATATTAAATACTCATTATACAACTAAAGATGAGGCTATCGTTGCGCAGCGGCGAAGCGATAGTTACGAGTTTGAATCCCACTGGGGGGAATGAATTATTTTTTATTTATTCGGTCTTGTAACAAAACAAAGAACAGCGTTGAATTCCGCCAAATGTGGTGTTTAAAATTTTTCGGAAAATTGCTAAAGGACTCAACACTAGGTTCCCTCTGCCTATCTTGCTATATGCTGGAACCTGATACCTATATATAACGATTGTATATTATGTTAAACCAATAAACCAATTGACATAGAAGGGCCACCACAAAAAGGTAATATAGCCATCAAAGTCACATTTTAGTTATATCTTAATTCATTTTGTCTTAAATTATTTAAGCGCTACCGCCAACCGCCTTCGTATCAAATATTTATATCCAGACAGTATTGTAATTTAATAATATAGAGGTGTAATATTGTCTTCGAAAGAATTTATTTCACTTTGAGCTTTCGGTTTTACGACAAATTTAATATTTTATTGATTTTTTTTATATTGATATTACTTTTTTTATGAGGATATAAGAATGTAGATAGTCGTGATGTAGCGACACAACCGTGTGAGAAGCGACAGGCCGTGGGTTCAATTGCCACTCGAATAAATATATTTAATATTTTTATTTCCTCGCTCTGGTAACCAGGTAGAGCACGGTGTTAAGATCTTCAATTCAACACACTCCATTTCCACTCGGGAAGGCGCTATTCGGCGGAAAATGGGTAACGAAAGTATTATAATGGGGATAGTATCTTTAAAAGAGGTTCACAGGCTCCCTGTGAACCTCCTCCTCCCTTAGCCTACCCTGCTATGTGGGGGATAGAACTTGAAGCTATAAAAAAATAATAAAAAAATGAGTATATAATTTGAGGTTATCTTGGCCCACGTACACACTATCTGACTTAAAATACGATGGGTGTAGGTCCAGGTTCCTTTTGGAGAATAGATGACATTTCCTCACTCTGGTAACGAGACGCAACATGCAGTTTTTCTAAAATGTGGCAGAAAATTGGAAATGGAGTGTCTTAACAGGGAAATGGAGTAACTTAACTTAACAACAAGTGTTGTATGAAACAATCGATGGAACATTCCATCGATTGTTTCATACAACACGCCCTTCAAGGCCTTCACTATTCGGCGAAGATTCTAGCCCACATTAGCATGAGAAACATCCGATTACTCATTGTACAGCTATTTGAACTTCACTAACCTTTCCTTTTGTTCGTACAACGTTTTATTTTGTATAGAATTAGTCGATTAAAAATATATATATTTTCAAACTCTAAAATCGATACAAATATCGATGTTATTATGATAAAAGAAAACTTGATGAATATGACCAGATCGTGATAAGAGCTAACTAATTTGAGCTTCACGCTATATCCCGCACACAGCAGGGTAGGCAGAGGGAACCTACTGTTAAGACACACCGTTCCCCACTTTCCGCCGAGTTCTAGAGGCATTGCATGTTGAGTGGTGGAACTCAACGCCGCGCTTTGCCTCGACACCAGAACGAAGAAATGGAAATATAAATATAAGTAATTATGTTATCTCCTCGAGTGGGGATTGAATCCACAACCAGTCGATTTTACAGTCACACACTGTGCCCCTGTGCCACGACTGGCCTTTATTTATATTTGATTTAATTATATGAAAAATACAATTAATTTTCTTTTCTGTACTGTTCAAAGTCTTAACTGGAAACTTAACTAAATTAAATAAATAAATAACTTTTAAAATTTAATATATTCAGAGATATGTAAAACCATATTTTTAAATATACAAAACTTACAATAGTATAATTATTTTCATATTTTACCTTTAGCAGAATGGACAGAGGGAACGGGCGCCAAACGTTACGGTCCCTACCTACCTCTTTCGCCTCGTCCACTGTCATCAATTTCTTCATTTAAACCCTTCGGGGTCTTCATTTTATTTACTGTTTGATAGTGTGACAGTACCGAAGTCCATAAAACAAAATATATTTTTTATTTTACTCCTACAAATTTCGTTATTAAACACACAGATTTAAAAAAGAATGTATAAATAAAAGCAAATACATATTAACAACAATCTCTTAAACGTTTTAGTGCAAGGAATGTAAAAAAAAATATTAAGTTAAGTCAATTGTAACAAGTAGGTTAAACATTCACATATTGGCGCCGTATCTTGTGCGAAGGTCACATGTTCGATTCTCACGTAGATCGTATGTTTTTTTACTTTCAATTTGATTATATGAGAGGCACATTGTGCTGCAGTTGAGACATACTTGTGTGCAAGAGATATTTCTTGTGTTTTTTCTCTCTTTACAAACTCTGTTTGTCTATGTCTCGAAAGTCTTAATTAGTGATAAACGTGATGCTAGGAATGAAAAAATAAAAAAATCGGACAAGCGCGAATCGGGCTTATGTACCGAGGATTCCATACAATTAGTTCGCCATAAAAAATGAATAAAATAAACATATATTGAAAAATTCACACCAAGCCCTTTCGTCTGACACCTCACTTGAACTAGCGGCTTCAATACCAAATTTTTCCCCCTTTTAAGGCTATTATTTTTTAGGATTTAACCACAAATGTATATTTTCATTCATATTTGTTTTTTTTTTTCATTTATTGGTGTTATAAGTTCTCACTTTGTGTGAAATTTCATAACAGTAGGTTCATGTGGAGAAGGTGAAAGTGCTCTATAGGTTTTGATTTTGTGGCAAATCTAATACAAAATGCAGCGATTATCCATACCTGACGCTCATATTTTGATTTTTGCCGTGTTTTAAGGGACCGAATATTGAATATCTGATATTAATTTAAGCTTGATATCTCCACGCAATCTTGAGATAAATAGTATTGACACTTGGATAACTATCCTCCTCCTCTCGATCCTCTAGGATATCGTTTTTTCATTAAACATCCGAGAATGTTCTATATCACAATTTAAAAGAGTTGTGAAAAGACGTTTGTGTGTTAAAGTTTATTACCAAATTAAAGATTTTATGAATGATAACACGCCTTGGGAATGAAGTGTTCACTCCAGTGTGTTTCAAAGTATCATTGTCGAAAAAATAAAAATGTATTTTTATAAAACTGATTTTTAAAAAAACTCTTGTCCCTGTTCTTCTTAGGTGTAAGGCATTAACTTTAATGAACTGGTGAAAAATTATTGGACGTTCAAAAAATGAAGCATGTAACTTCTTATTTTGATTAAAACTATTAATTGACTTTACCTTTTCCTTTTGAGGTACGAAACCCTAAAAATACACTGCTTAAATATTAAATTTATAAACATCCTCTGGAAGAACAATAAATCAAACTATAAGGTATCGAACTTTTGACTTTGACCTAAATATAACTATAGGAATGTTATTCATCACAATTGATTTTGAACTTTCACGATTTTGTGGCAAGTATTCCATCTTTGTTCTAAGTATGATACGTTATCGCTTACGGCTATATTTGCTCATAATAACATAAAATCCCATTCGAGCGTAAAAGCTATTTTCATTTCCCCATTTTTTTAAGACAGTATTCGGTGTTGAGTTCCGACGTTCAAACGCAACCGGCAAAATATTAAAATAGGGGAGTGGAGATTCCCTCTATCTTCTCTGCTACATAAACATACATGGAATACAGCGTGAAGCTGAAAGTTTATTATTTTTGTCCATAAAAGCTTTTTCTATAAGTCAAAGTGGATAAACTATAAATTTTCTATATTTTATATAAAAACGTATTGTGTGCACAGCATTTACCTAAGTGTTAATGCGGCGGTTGTATGTTCGATTTCAGCTTCTGGAAATTAATTGTATTCATTTCTTCTTTCTAGTAAAAAGACAAATTTGAATTAGCAGTTGAGGTGAGTTAAGCAACTGAAGTGAGAGAGTGTCTTAGAGTGTCTTAAAATTAGAAAATAACTATAATATAATAGTAGAACTTAGTGTCTACACATAGGATTTTTAGTAAGTGTAAGAAAAACAGACCTTTTTTTTTTAATATAACTACATATTTTTCATATCAGATTCGACTACCTTACTTTTGCTTTTAATCCAGCACTTTGAAACTGAATCACAATGGTGTAATAAGGTTGAACTATATAAAAACAAATTAAAAATCACTTAGTAAATGCAAATTTAACCTTTCAACATACATCTGCCCTGCGGTATCTTATTATAAGTATTACATAAAATATTATAAAGTTCAAATGGACTTCTTGAATGCCATCTTTAATTGAATTGAGTTCTATATTTAATATTCAATATTTTATGAAGATAAATAAGTATGAAGATAATTAAATAAATCTACAGTCAAGGTTGTGGGTTCGATTCAAACTCGGGTGAATTATTTTCATTACTCCGCTCTGGTAACCAGACAAAGCGCGGTGTTGTGTAACGCGCAACGTCTCGAAAATTGGGTGGAATGCGTGGGAAACACTATCTATTTACTGGATTCCCTCTGTGTTCTTAAAGTGGGTGCTTTATTCGGGATATAACGTGAAGTTGAAAAAAACTGACGCGATTGAAGTCGCCGTTGTAGAGCAGTCTGTAAACACGATTGTGATTCAGATTTCACAGACAGATATATATCCTCATGATCTGTTAACAAGATAAAGCACGGCGTTGAGTAGCACTTGATTTGCATCATTCAACATTCAGTGCAATGTCTTGAAAATTGGGGAACAGCACTATAAATGTAAAATAAATAAATTAGACAAGTACTATAAATTGTGAACGCGACAGGCGTCAAGCAACACGCACTCTCTCTAAATTTCTGCGCAAAGTTGGGAACGGAAGTGTCCTAGTGGGAACGGATTATCTTACCACTAGATTTCCAGGTTTTCTCTGCCTAATCTAATGAGCGCAGGAAACTATGTGAAGTTAAACAAAAACCATGTATCTTTTAAACATTTCTGTTTCTTTTATTTTTTCAAATATACTGCTATTCCATTTTTATTTCCATACAATCAAACCCTCTAACCAGACCGAAGAATGAAACCACAACTTCGACGTCCCAACAAACGTTGTTTTATTGAGTTACGATAGCTTCATCTTTACTAAACTAAATTAACCTTTATAAATATGTATATAAAATAAACAAACTGACAAAACATCGCGTAAACCGAGCCTAATATGGTGATTAATGATTATTATATGTATATATACATATATGGATTGATTAAAGTTTTATTTCTAGTTCGCTCATCATTTCGCAAATATTTTAGTAATATGCAATAAATTATAGTTCAAGTTTAACTTTTATATAAGAATAGGAATATAATTTTAGATATAGTTGAATGATTTTGAGTGTTAAACGGTCGATGTGAATTCGAATCTAATGTTTGTAATAGAGTTATAACATTTTAAAAGATGAAACAAAAATAAAAAGATTATTATTTTGGTTTGGACATGAACCTGTAACCCAGGAATGCTCAATATAGAACTGAGTGTATATATATATATATATATATATATATATATAAAAAGGTATTTTGGCATTTTTTATTTTAAATTTTAGTTTAAATAACGTATAGATCACACATAGTATCATTTGCTTTTATTGGACAAAATCCAGTAGACATTGTCTACATACTATAGTATTTTCTAAATCAAAATCGCTATCTCTATTATATTTCAAAATTTCTTATTTCGTCGGTTATAAAAGGGTAAAGGTAAGCACTAATAATATCCTGAAGGTATTTGCAGATAGATTGGATGGGCCGACCATGGGGAAGTTTATCAGGTCGCAAGTGTAAAATGTAGCCGGGACAATCTCCTTATGGTAGCTATTTGTTATATTAAATTTTGCTTGTAATTTATTTTTGTTCGTAAAATACAAACAATAATTTTTGTATTGTATTTTATTTTTGTTTGTATTCTGTTTTACTAACACAATATAAAAAAAATCATCAATCAAACAGAAAAAGAAATAAATAATTTCGTCAATACTCCTCAACCATTATTTACACTATATCCCATACAGAGCAAAGTAGATCAAAGAAATCTAATACTGACAAAACATTCCGATTTCCACGTATTGTCTAATTTTCCAAACATTGAGTGGCGAAACTCAACATCATGCTAGCTACAGCGAGGAGAAAAAAATAGTAAATTGCCTTCCAAATAGGAATCGAACCCACAACCGTCGCATTTACAGTCAAACTGACCAAAATAATAATTCCTAAACACAGAACCACCACTCTCTCATACACAACGATGCAATCGCACCATGACCCCTTACATCTGGCACTAGGTACTGTACGCTAATAGTAATAAACTATTAAATTATCTTTAACATTTAACTATCATTATATTAAATCATATTAAAATACTTATTGGACCCGTTCCTCTTAGATATATAGCCAGTTGGAAATAATATTCTTGATAATACATCTGAGGTGCAGTGGAACAGCTTCGACTGTGAACGCGATTGTCGTGGGTTCAATCACCACTCGGGGGATTAAATATTCATATTAGGTATTTGCTTAATACTTATTATGTTTTATTGTTTTGTCATACATTTCGAGAGGCCGTCGTGCAATGAAATAGCGAATGACGGTAAAGGTGACGGTTTTGAGTTCGAATTCCATTTGAGGAATTAATATTTTCATTTTTTCGCTGGTAAAAAGACAAAAGTTGCAGGTTAACACGCAATTTTAACTCTGCCTTCCATGGTGTATTCGGGATGACGCGTAAAACTAAAAAAAATGGAAATTCAGACATGAAAAAGACTCTGATATATAGGTAACCCAAGAGCTACGAGTTCAAATCCTGCTACATTAAAATTTTTATACGTTTTTAAAAAGCTTTTTTTTTATGAATTTCTGAAAATATATCAAAATAAAGCTACTAAAGAAATGAAAATAGTTTTATTATCAATAATAATATCCCCAACCCAAAGTTGTAATTTCTGCAACTGCATGTTTTTTATTTAGATTACATATTATTATAGAAATACTTTTATTTTTCCGACATCACAAAACAACCAATACGATAGATATGTCAAAATAAACAGCCTTCTATTTTTGACTTGAAATTGCAATCCACTATCGAAGAAACTGGAATATATGTAAGCTCGTCACATTTAACATTATATTTTTTTTTAATCAAGTGTTGTATAATAATTAGTTTTTTAAAGGGGACCTGTATGTTTCGAAAATTAAAGAATTATTTTCAAAAATAATTAATTATTTCGAAAAATCATTTATTATTTCCAAAAATAATTAAATATTTCGAAAAATAATTAAATATTTTGCAAAACATAACGTAAATATGCTAGAAAGTGTTGCGGTCATAGCCTGAAGAGACAATATGATGAATGTGAAATGCCTTCAAATGCAATAATCTAATTGACCTATTCAATTAAGAATAAAATTTATATTTATAATTTACTATTATATTTAGAGGTCAGTCCTGACGCAAGGGGCACAAAGTGTAAAGTCGACTGGTTGTGGGATCGATTTTCACTCGAGGAAATGAAATATTTATTTAAATTTATATTTCCATTTTCTTTGCTCTGGAGTCGGGCAAAGTGCGGCGTTGACCTCCGCCACTCAACACGCAATGCTTCTAGAATTCGGCGGAAAGTGGGGAACGGAGTCTCTTAATGCAGGCGCGAGGACACTTGCCCGTCAGGGGAGGCCGTGTAGAAGAGGGTAGATTTAGATGAAAATAACTATAAAAGCAGTGGAAATGTGTCAATTGCAGGGCAGTTGCTTGTAGGCAACGGCCATTATCAAAAGAAAACTCGTGTGAAGTATTGTTATTAGGTGATACATATCACTTATTGGAATTACACAGTATCTCTTTCCAAATAATTTAGAAACATAGACGATATGTGTTTTTATCATGTTTTTTTTAAACAACATTAACCGCTTCCGATTTCTAACAGTATATACGTATATATATATATATATATATATATATATATATATATATATATATATATATATATATATATATATATATATATAATATATTTGAATCTACAACCTATGCTACACAAGCAAGCTAAGCAATTTAAAGTTCTCTAAGACATAATTATTTAAAATTAACTAAGGGGTCAGTCTACAATCTACAAATAATTACAAATGCTAGTGATGTGTTGCGTGTATGACACGCCTATTGATCTTATTAGCGTATATAAAGTTACATCACTAGTTGCGAAACGTTAGCATTATCTAGTTTTGGATGGGTGTTCAAATTTTAATAGCAATTTAATTATAGATTTTAAGTGGAACGTTCGGCTCTGACTTAACATGTGTCCAAAATTGGTATAAAAAATGTATTTAAATAGTCTATTATATGAAATGAGAAACAAATTTTTTCAGCTTCACTTTGGTTTCCAGATATCGCGAGAAAACCTAGAGACACTCTTTTCTCCGTATTGTCTAATTTTCGAGACTTTGTAAGTGCTGGAGGAGAGGTGGCTTGGGTTCCACAGTCAGGAAAAAAGATAGTTATTAATTCACCTGAATGGGAATCGAACCCACAACTGTCACGGTTAGTGCTGCTGCTGTAAATAAATATTCTTTAAACTCACCTCTATCTTTTTAAAAGATACTTTAAAAAGATACGGGCCATGTGGTTGCATAGGTTCATAAGTGTGTGATCACCATTCGGGGAAATAAAATATTTATTTAAATTTATATTTTCATATTTTTATTGTATCGCACGCTGTATCCCGCACACTGCAGGGTAAGCAGAGTTAACCTAGTGTTAAGACACTCCGTTCCCCATTTTCTGCCGAACTCTGGATGCATTGCGTGTTGAGTGGCAGAACTCAACGCCGTGCTTGTCCTCGACACCAGAGCGAAGAAATGGAAATATAAATTTATGTAAATATTTAATTTCCTCGAGTGGGGATCGAACCAACAACCAGTCGGTTTTACAGTCACACTTTGTGCCACTACGCCACGACTGGCCTCACACTTCGTGTAACTTGATACCTATATATAAAATTTATAACAGATCTAGTAAACGTTAAATTTTGGAATACATTTATGTATCTAGAAAGTGAATCGAACCTATAACCACCGAGTCATCATTTTCTATCTAACGATGGCGTCTACCTACAGTTAGTACTGTTGCACAGTTGCAATAGTAACAAGTACTATTAAGATATTAAATCAGAGGTCAATTTATTTAAACAGATGTTTTATCTAATAACAAACGGGCATTTAAAATCAATTAATGTATCATCCAAATTAGTTATGGATGTGTTATACTACTGTTACTTAAAATAACCTTCAATTTTATAATCTTAGAAACAATTATAAGCTATGCATCTTTATAGAACATAATTTTTTCATGGTCAAGAGTGGTAGGTTTTCTGGGCCCACCCCATAATAGTCCTGTGCCCACTCCAGAAATTTAAAAAACAACAACAAGCAACATTTGCCCTGAAAACTTGAAAAACCAGAAAATATCTCTTGACACATCCATGGGGGATGAGACTACTTTATATATTTTTTTCAATTTCATGCTGTATCCCGCATACAGCAGGGTAGACAGAGTGTTGTGAGGCAGAATTCAAAGATCAGACCGAAGAAATCGAAATATAAATTAAAATTAATATTTCATTTCCTCGAGCGGGGCTCGAACCCACAACCAGTCATATCTACGATCACACATTGTACCTCTACTTCTACTTAGGAAGGGTTATGTTTTTCGCGCGTATCTTGTATGTGTGTATGTAATATTCTTTATTACCCTATACCTCCAGAACCGCTGAACGGATTTACATAATTGAGATATCGTTAGTTTCTTATTAGCAGCCCAAGTGTTCTTAGATAGGTGACGTTAAAAAACAATAATGGCGGCTGTGGGACGACATTGGACTTAGTGAAAAAAAAAATAGTTTGGAATACATTATAATATTTTAAATAATAATATTTCAAAACAGTATATCATGATTATCATCACCATAATGAATCTTAACAAAAAAGCAAAAAATAAAAAAAATATTTATAAAAACACACACCCCGACTGCATAAAACTAAACAGAAAATAAACAAGTCCAATAGTTTATTAGGATTAACAGTCGGGACCTATAAGTAATTCTTCAATCAATAAAATCTTTACCAGGAACCCCGCATAATTTAAAAAGGTTCCGACTGTTAATCCTAATAAACTTTTGGGCTTGTTTATTTTCTTTTTCTTTTTATGCAGTCGGGGTTTTTGTTTTTATAAATATTTTTTATTATACAATAGTAATAATATATATGATCAAAACAGTATGCGGATCACCCACTCCTATATTAATCACGCACAAACTTAAATGTTAGTTACCTATTAGTTCTGATTTATACACGTAAAGGGCTCTGGTCAAGGCCAAGATGTCCAGTCGTAATGTGGAACATCCTGTAGAAATAAATTAATTCAAGGTAATAAATACTATGTATTTCCTAGAAGTTTAGTTTAAAAATGTGGATGCTACCTAACTTAGGTTATTGTTTTAAACGGAGATCAAACGAGTACTAAAATATAAGCTTACATTTTTAGTATCTTTGTAGCTGTAGTAAATAATGTATATTAAAATATAAAAAGAAGAGGAATTTGATACCAAACCATTATATATAAAACACAATTGTTTTTCTTGTATAAGAGGCAACCTAGTGTTAAGACACTCTAATTCACACTTTCCGCCGAAGTCGAGTGGCGGAACGCAACGTCCCGCTTTGCCTCGACACCAGAGCGAAAAAAAAAATAAATATTTCATTTTCTCGAGTGGGAATTGAACCCATAACCTGTCCCGTTTACACACGCTTGTGACTGGCCTTAATGAATTTTGAAAAATTATGAAATAATGATCAATAATTCATTGTATTCAAAAACGGTAAATTAAATTGATAAAATAACCTTTAAAGACCCTCAATGGTCACGTATTGTGATTGAAAATCAATTAATAATAAATACTTTGTCTAAAAAAATACGTTACTGTATGGTTTTTGTGAAAATGTTAATGTTTTTTTTTACTTTACGCTGTATCCCACACACAGCAGGATAGGCAGAGGGAACGGAAAGACACTCCGTTCCCTATTTTCCATCTGCTATTCTCATCGTCTTCTCTATAGTAATGACAGCCGGAGAACAAGGTTACAAGGGTTCCGTTTTTACTTTTTGAGGTACAGAACCCTAAAAAAGTAATCGTAACTGTACGAAGTTCTGTAATGTAATGTTCTATTCTGTTCTGTTCTTTGCTTATGTCGTTTCAGGCGTGCCATTTAAGCCAATGTCAGGTTGTATAAAGAAAATAGAATATGGTACGGTAAAACGATAATAATTTTACATAATAGAAAACCGAAAGATGATTTTGTTATATATAAAAATGACATTGATAGGCTTAAAGGGAATTAAGTGTAGAAAAATTTAGCAAATGTTTGTAAAAGTTTAATGTATCGATACGTCTTCTTACTTTCTCGTTCTATTGAGTTCAACCGTTCTAAGGTAACTTACATAATATTTCCGTTTGAGGAATTGAAGGTCATTCTAGTTAACTTTTATTTATGTTTTACTAAGTTGTCAAATTTACTTAAATTAATTATAAACTTTCAGCTTCACGCTGTATCCCGCACGCAACAGGAAAGACAGGTTAAATCTAGTGTTAGGACATTCCGTTCCCAATTTTCTACTGAACTCTGAAGGCTTAATGCCTTATGTGTTGAATGGCTGAACTCAACGCCGCGCATCGCCTCGACACGAAATGAAAATATTAAATATTTATTGTCCTCGAGCGGGAATCAAACCCACAACCTGTCGCGTTTACAGTCAAATTTTGTGCCCCTGCGCCACGACTGGCCTCAATAATATCAGGCCTTTATAATATGAATATAGATATAGATTTATATACAGGTATCCTATAAGTAGATGCTTATGCTTAGTATGATGAGACCACTAGACACTAGACTTTAGTGAAAGTCACGATTCCGATTTTAAACTAAACAGGACCTGTATTACTATCGTTAATACACCAGCGAAGCAACCAATGATTATACATTTTATATATTAATCACATATTTATATATATTTAAGTCTGGGTTATAGAGGTAATTTTGGCTTAGTAGAACTATGTATTGTAGAAAGTAAACAAGATGGATGCGAGTTCGTTCCCCACTCGGAATCGATTAGTTTATTTTCAAAATTAATGTAGTGTAGAGTTCCGCCGTATGTAGAATTCGGGCGAAAAGAGAAGACTTTTCTCGGCCTATATCATATACGTATTTATAGCCCGATCGATAGCCACAAGCCTAGGTTAGAATCCAGCAGGGACGCTTTTGTCATCGAAGACATCCTCTCAAGCATCAACGTAGTGCTAGTACTTTCTCAGTAACAGATCACTCTGTTACCTACAAACCCGGTGTCACTGCAAAGGCCAATCGGGGTAACAGCACCTCAAGTTCTTCAAGAAAATAAGTTATACAAGAACAGCGTGAAGCGGGAGAATATAATTTCTTAAATAAAAAACAATTGGTGAACAAAATCACTCGTCACCATCAGGTCACTCGTCATCATCATCACCACTTTAAGAGTAAATGCTTTTAGCTCTTTTAATATTTCTTTTAATAATCTAGTGATAAATTAAACAATATTAGACTACTCTCCAATCTAATCCAATACTTTGGTTCAATTAATTATAAAATTAAATGAAAATAAATTAGCTTCACGCTGTATCCCGCACACAGACACTCCGTTCCCCACTTTCCGCCAAGTTCCGGAAGCATTGCGTGTTGAGTGGCGGAACTCAACGCCGCTAAAATTGCCCGCCAAGCCGTTATAAAATATTTTAATATTATTAATTGTAATAATATTAAAATATTTTATAACAGCAAAGTAATTGAAGTATGCTTTAGTCTATAATGATGATCATCATTATCTTATAACGAATTGTAAGGAGTCAAGGAATTTTATAATTGTAGTTTAATGATGTATATTCTTGTATTTTTCGCTTATTAGATGTGAAATAAGATTATGATTTGCTTAATGTGGTTACCATCTATATATTATGGTTGGCCTGCATGGCCATGTCTTAACCTCTCACTCTTTGGAGTACAAACTGAAAATAGATATGTCGCAGACAAGAGGCCAAACTTGACATAAAAATCAATATTTCTGTCTTTTTTGAGCCCAAGTAAACATATGAAAATATGTGACAATCCATTTCTCCGAACGGGATTCGAACCCATAACCTTCACGATTACATTCACACGCTGTGACACTGTGGCACAACAACCTTAACAGATGTATAAGGTAGCGAATATCAGACATGACCTCTGCAAGGGGTCTATTAAGAAATCTATAATCGTCCAAATGAAAGTTAAAACGAACCCCTAGAATAAATCACCCAGGGTTAATGAAAAAATTGACACGAAGATTTTAAAATATTAAGAAAAAAAGTCACAAAAACAAAAAAATAAATATAATAACAGATGATGTCACAGACATTAAAAGAGCGTCGATCATAAATCAGCACCAAAATAAATTTTAAAAAAAATCTGTCACTTAGCTACTGGCCATGCATTTTGGCAAAGGAATTGAAAATTTGGATGTCATTTTTTATAAGGGCCAAAATGTAAAACCCGGTTACCAGTGCGAGCGGAGCGGACTCATTAATGACTACGTTGAACTCGCAAGAGTAAACTGCATACTTGTATACCAACAAATAGTGAGGTTGAAATGACCGGGGGAGCACAAAGTGTTGAAATGAACTCGGTTCTAGAAGCGAAGTAAAAAAAAATTAAATTAAATTAGCTTCACGCTGTATCCCGCACACAACAGGGTAGGCAGAGGGAACCTAGTGTTAAGACACTCCGTTCCCCACTTTCTACCGAATTCTGGAGGCATTGCGTGTTGAGTGGCAGAACTCAACGCCGCGCTTAACCTCGACACCAGAGCGAAGAAATGGAAATATAAATTTAAGTAAATATTTCATCTCCTCGAGTGGGGATCGAACCCACAACCAGTCGGTTTTGCAGTCACACCTCGTGCCGCTGCGCCACGACCGGCCTCTATACGCAACTCTTTGTTAGTGGAAATGAAAACCTAATTTATTTAAAAGGAGTCCGTTCCATATAAGCATAACCAGCTTATTTCCTTTTCGCAGTGGAAACCGTGCTATAGGGAAGGAGTGACGAATCACTAACTTCTCTTTGAATAACCCACTAAATTACGTGAACACGTATTGTTGGGCATATAGCATAAGGAGCTTGCGTAGTTAGAACAAATCATTCCACATTCACTGCCCAATTTGAGAGGAACTGCGTGTTGAGTTGCGATACAGAATGCCGCGCTCTGTCTACTTCCAATAATTATATTCGTTTTTATGACTGGTATTTGTTTTATTATAAGTTAGTAGGCACCTCAGATTTTTGTCGTCCGTATCTTTTTTGTTCTTGATTGGTTATTAAAGTTGTTATTTTTTGGTTTCTTAAAATGTGTACTGCACATTTATATTTTGAATCGTATGCGTTCCTATTTTTTGTCTTATTGGTATTTGAATCCATATTGATTATTTATTTAAATATAGAGGTCCAATCCCCACTCAAGGAGATAAAATATTAACTTAAATTTATATTTCCATTTCTTCGCTCTGGTGTCGAGGCAAAGCGCGTTGAGTTCTGGCACTTAACACGCAATGCCTCCAGAATTCGACAGAAAATGGGGAACGGAGTGTCTTACACTAGGTTCCCTCTGCCTACCCTGCTGCATGCGAGATACAGCGTGAAGCTGATTTATTTTTTATTTTTATTTAAATATTTATTTATTATTGATAGAAAATCTAATAAATAGTTCATTGAGTCCATTAGGAGATAAATTATATTAAAATATCCATCTAGCAATCTTGAACTGTGATTCAAGACTCTTGACCTCCTACAAATATTCTGAAATTATCTAGAATTAGTATTTAATTAACATATTAATATAGAAATAAATAAAAAAAATATATTTATTTGTTTTTATTTTAGCTTGACGTTGTATCCAGAAGGTAGGATCGGCAGTGGGGAATCTGGTGGGGTGTTAAGTGGTGGAACTCAACGACGCGCTTTTCCTCGTTACCAGAGCGAGAAAATGAAAATAATAAATGTTTAATTTCCTCTTTTGGGAGTCGAACCCACAACCTATAGCGTTAACAATCTCACGCTTGTTCCACTGCGCCACGACTGGCCTCAACATAAATAATATACTTTTTCTATAGGTTGTTATGCCTAATATAGAAACAAACGATTAAATCTTTTTTAGTTTTGCGCTTTTGGCAGAACTTAGCTCCGCGTCATGCCTTTCCATAAGGAGGCATATTAGTAATTAATTCATTCTCTCTTTTCTGGTGATCCTTTGAATCTTTGTACAAACAAGATTCAAAGGATCACCTAAAAGAAACCTTTTAGATATATAATATATCATGTTATTGTTGTATATTGGATTGGATTGGATTTATTTTCATAATTCAATTTCCATTATTTATTGTATTGAGGCCGTTCACGGTTGCTGTAGCGCAGCGTTTATTAATAACTGTTGATTCGATTCCCACTCGGAGTATAAATTATTTTAATTTCCTCACTCTAGTTACAAAATAAAGCACGACGTTGAGTTCCGCCATTCGATAAAGGTCTTCAAATAATTTAGCAGTACATGGGTAATATCACAATACTAGGTTCCTTGTTCATAAACCATCATAGACATATAATTTATGAAAAACAGGTCATCTCAAGATCGATCTCAGACTTGAGGACGGCTTATAATCTACACTTACCTACAATTCCCATACAATCAGAAGATTCCACACAAATCCTTATAGAGAAAGGAAATGGCTCATCCAAAGGCCTATAACATTAAATCTAATATACTATAATAAAAATTCATATAAGATGGTTAAAAGGAATGTAACCTTTTCTATTTGCCTCGAGTTAGTCATCAGTTATGTTTAAACGTATTGTTTTGTGAAGGTTGAGACGATTTAATGTTGCATAAAGTATTTTATGATGTTAGGGTACAGGTGTATTGGACGAGATTAGTGGGTTCAATTCTTATTCGTAAATTAGTGACCCGCTCGCGGCTTCGCCCGCTTGAACTTTATAATTTTTTAATTTCTACAGTTTTTTCTTTTTCTAATAATATTATTATTTTTAAAACAAAATCTGTAACTATATTGAAAAGCTAAGTTTCAGTCAATTTAATAAATCCATTTTTAGCAATGTCAAGGACAGCTTAGCTTATAGAAAACTTATAATAGTGAAAACTGTAATTAAATCGGTTAAATTGAATCAAAATGAAATAAATCAAAATATTGGCAGACAATGAAATATACACTAAAAACATTTTTGTTTATGGATCTATGAGGGGCACAAGGGTCTGTAAAACCAGGTTATGGGCTTATTCCACTCAAGGAATCATACTCAATTTCTAATATTTAATATTTTCATTTCCTTAATTACGTAACGAGCCAAAACGCGGCGTTGAGTTTCGCCATTCCAATACGCAATACCTCGAAATTTCGGTGAATAATGGGAAATGGAAATGTTTTAATAGGAGTTTTTTAACAGGATCCAAATTCACTCTGCCTGCCCGTGCTATGTTCGGGATACACTAAGTTGCTGATAGAGCTGAAAGACAAAACAAAAAGCGGGAATGTATGTGGGTTCTCGGGAATGTAGGGAAGCACTAAGAGAGGATTTATCGAAATTTCAACTATAACAGGAAAAAAAATATATATTCCAATTTACTCCCACGGAAATAAAATGAACAGTGACTTTTAGTTTACTATAAAAAAATCAACTTCTGTAATTGCAATTCTGCATCAACAGCAGCAAAACTTTTAGCTTCTTTCCAATTCAAGGCTGACTATAATCTAACATTTGACATACAAATGTTCTAAAGGCGTGTGATCATTTCTCAACAACATCGACCTCTCGCGGTCGATATCGGTTTATCGTACGACGGGAAATTTGAAACTGATTTATAACATACTTGTAAAATAATCAACAAATTTAACTTTTACTGTTTGATTTAATATTCAGTTTTAGTAAGTCAATTAAAAATTCATCAGAGGCCGGTCGTGGCGCAACGGTACGAGGTGTGACTGTAAAACCGACTGGTTGCGGGTTCGATCCCCACTCGAGGAGATGAAATATTTACTTAAATTTATATTTCCATTTGTTCGCTCTGGTGTCGAGGTTAAGCGCGGCGTTGAGTTCTGCCACTTAACACGCAATGCCTCCAAAATTCGGCAGAAAGTGGGGAACGAAGTGTCATAACACTAGGTTCCCTCTGCCTACCCTGCTGTGTGCGGGATACAGCATGAAGCTGATTTATTTATTATTTAAAATGTTATATGAGTGATGTCTTCCCATCTGAATAAGATTAGACTGAATGTTGCTTAATGCAATTGGTTTAATTTTTTTTTAGTTTTACACCAAAGGGGATCTGATATTGATATATTATATTTTTGTCATCTTTCTTTGTTGAATGTAGTGATTTAACACTATTCTTTTTTATTTTTTTTTCGCAAGTAGCGGTAGAATATGCAGATAAAACCTAGTGCTAAGTCTATTTGATTCCTACTTTCAGTACTATTTTTGACAAGGGCTTGGAGATGAAAATTATTCACTTTCTCGAATTGGTATCGAACTCGCAGTAATCGCAACTTCTACTCTGATGCTGTCTCCACTGCGCCACGACGGCAACTTTAGAAGACGGAAAACTTTAGAAACTAAAATTTTCGGTAGAATTAAATCTAAACAATAGTAATAAAAATCTTAACTCATAAAATATGTAGGTTAATCATAGACATGCAACCATAATATTTCTTTTTTTTCTGAATCTTCCTAAAAATATATGTAAAAAGATCCTGCCTTCTAATTCAGCAAATAAATGAAAAACATTTTAGTTGCTGAACGACTGACACTGTGGCGTACAACGCTGAAATTTGTCCATATAAGTTCCTAGGCAAGTAGAAGGCACTTGACCACGCGGAAGGTCTCCAATAATATATCTCCGATAGGTTGACGAAACTAAGTCGCTAATGAGTAGACCCCTGCATTAATGCACCAGAATGACCTTAAGGCCGGAGAGATGATTGATGAAATAAGGGAGATTTCGTAAAATATTTATGGAAACGGGAGGTTTATATTTCAAGCTAACAGAGCTACGTAGTACAACTAATAATAATATATACTATAGGCGTATAGCACATCTTCAATAACATATTTTGCATAAAGCTTAATAAATTTTATATCAGCACGCTTATTGTTCTCACCGATCACAATGAAGTACCTTGGCCTTAAAAGCCTCTAATATTTTAAAAATTATAATAATATTTTTGAGGTCAGTCGTGGCGCAGCGGCAAAAGCGTGTGACTGTAAACGCGACAAGTTGTGAGTTCGATTCTGATTAGAGAGCCGTTTTACTTAGTATTTTTTTTTTAATATTCATTAACATTAAATTAGAATCCCTAGTAATCGAGCAGACACTGTAATAATGCGCCACAATAGTCTTTTTGTGTTAAAAAATTAAGTTTTACACTTTTTTTATTTGCATATATAAGATATTTATAATTTTTATATTGGCTTTTATGTGGGCTCGATTTCCACTCGGGAAAGTGAATAATTTAATATTTTCATTTCTTTGTTCTGGTAAAGAGACAAAGCGCGGTGTTGAGCTCCGCCACTAAGCACGCAGTGGTTATAGAATTCAGAGCAAAGTGGGAAAAGTGAGGCACCTCTTATGATAAATCTTTATAAAATTAACGATATATCACTTATGGCAAGAAATTGCAATTTTTCTGCAAAATACTAAAAGAACTTTCAAAGTTGTCTTACAATGGAATTTATAACATATTTTTTATATTTTACAAAATACAATAAAGTATTTTATATTATAATATAAAATGCCCTTCGCAATTTTCTTTTAGATGAACTTTTTTTACGTCTACTCTTAATGACGTAAAACGTTAAATTAGGCCTTTTCTTATTTCTGCATGGATTTCGAAAATTTTTTCTGAAGGATCCAATCCTCTTTTATGCTCTCCTAATTCCCCAAGACATGTTGGTTAATATGTGTTTTTGGGAATAATAAAATGCGTAAAATAATTTTGACAAATCTTTTCACGAAAATATATATTTAAACTACTGTACTAAAAAGTTCCTAAAGAATAACAAAATTATATCATCTACTTATTTGGAAAATATTTATTTCCTAAGTGTGGAATAACACTTTAAAAATTATAAAAAAATATATCATCTTTTTTTTCGGCGGGTAGACACAAAAGTAGATAGACGCGTTTTTAAAAGCTCTGTAATTTTTTTTAAAAAAAAAGCTCTTAAAAATAGATATATGTGGTAAAAGTTTAAATACCTGTGTTTAAGTCGATTATAACTAAACTCACTCACTGTTTTCTACACTATATTTACAATGACTACACCTGTGGAGCAACTTATGAAAAGTATGGAAGAACTCTCCTCTGTGTTCTCATCCAGAATGGGTGAGTTTGAAAAAAACTTAGTGCAGTCTGGATCTGCAGCTTCCACCCCCACAGTAAAAACTTTGGCTGCTGAGTTCAACACATTCAAGTCCTTTGTGTGGAAAACCCTTGGCTTATTGAAGTCTCAGGTTGAACTTGTGGTAGTTGGCCTGGACCGCCTTGAAACACAGTCCAGGAGAAAAGTTCTTCTTTTCCATGGTTTAGAGGAGAACAATAATGAAGATGTCCTGCAGAAGATACTTTATGTATTATCCAACCAGTTGAAGATGTCTGACATTAAGTCCACTGCTATTGAGTCTTGCCACAGACTGGGTGTTAAAAAAGACTCTGCCCGGCCCGTACTTCTCAGATTCACCAGCTGCCAGGTTCGTGCCAGCGTCTGGAGTGCGAAAACAAAACTAAAAGGCACTAAAATAACTATGACGGAGTTCCTGACTAAATCCCGCCAAGATGTCTTTACTGCAGCCCGTAAACACTTTGGTATTAAAAAATGCTGGTCAGCGGATGGCATGATTGTTGTTTTGCTACCAAATAAATCTAAAATCAAGATTTCCTCACAGCGCGAACTTAAACAACTGATAGAACAAGGCTCTGTAACGAAATCCACTGACAGCAACTAAGTTCTTTGTTTATATCACTTTAATATGGCCGGTTAATAGCTCAATATAGATTTTATATTACTTCTTTCCATTGCAGGGTATTTTAATGTTATTATTATCGTTGAGGCAATTTTTAAATATATTTTTAACTAAATTTTTGTTAACTGTGACGTATCACTTTGTTTATAATTTTACTTTTTGACATGTGTCACTCATGTCATATGTTTGTATGCACAGTTTTGTTTTGCTTCACGTTCCGTTTCATGTTAAGCCTTTCTTTTTAAAACACTTTTTCTTTTTTTTTTGTAACTTTAAATGTAGTGTAAAATTGTATTTAATTCGACTTGTACAGGTAAATTGTTTTGTAAATTGTATATAGTATAGTTATATATTTATTTATTATTTAATTTGTTTTTATATATTTATTTTATATATTTTGAATATACACATTTTGAATACATTTATCTATTCTGATATTTATATTATGTTAAATGAAAATGAATACTTTTCTTGTTCTTCTAGTATTTATGATAGCGCTGATAGTGATGATGATTTTGACTCAGAACCACTTTATGATAAGCTGTCGAAAACTTTCGACATTAATTGTTCTTCAACCCTCTCCCTAGTGCATATCAACGCGCAGAGTGTTCCGGCTCATTATTCTGACATTCTCGCTTCCTTTAGCTCCGGCGTAGTTGACTGTATACTTATTTCCGAGACCTGGCTAAAACCATCGCTTTCATCTGCTTCCTATTCTCTTCCTGGCTATCACCTATTTCGCAATGACCGCACTGGTAGGGGTGGCGGTGGCGTTGGTATTTATCTCCGTGACCACATCCCTGCTAGTATCGTTTTTTGCTCCACTCCTCAACCTGATGGCTCTCTTGAATGCCTCTTTTTAGAGTTGTCCTTGCGTCATACTAAAGTACTGGTCGGAGTTCTGTACTCCCCCAATGATCAAATAGATTATTTTAATACGCTGGACGGTATTCTTGAGAACCTTCGACCCCTGTATGAACACATTATTTGGATGGGTGATTTAAATACGTGTCTTTTAAAAAATGATCGTAGAACTCATCTACTAAAGGCTCTAAACGAGTCCTATAATTTACATCTCTTACCTATGTCTTCCCCTACTCATTACTTTCCTAACTGTAGACCTTCTCTTCTAGATCTTATTTCAGTCTCTAACCCTAAACTTGTTTCTTCTCACGGTCAAATGTCCGCTCCGTTCTCCTTTCACGACCTTATTTTTCTATCGTACAAATTACGTCTTCCCAAGGTTAGAGGCAAAATTCATCTTCAGCGCAGTTTCAAGCATATGGATCTTGAACGCCTAAGGGAGGATGTGAGGAACATCGACTGGTCTTCCGTTATGTCATCTAATAGTATTGACATGATGGTACAATCTTTAACTGCTGAACTGATTAACATTTACAACATCCATGCCCCTGTAAGACCAGTTCGTATGAAGCATGCGCCTGCCCCCTGGTTAACACAAGTCATCAAAAATACAATGGCTAAACGTGACAGAGCGAAGTTAAAAAACATGCCTATAAAAAACTGCGAAACATCTGCAACAGAATGTGTAGGGATGCTAAGCGTCGCTATTTCCATGATACTATTCAGAATCTTAATCAAGCACAAGTTTGGAGATTCTTGGAGTCGTTTGGTGTAGGCAAAACCACTGAAACTCGTCAAGTCTCAGTGGACCTTCACACTCTCAATTCTTTTTTTACAACCTTACCATTTAATATAAATCCCCTAATAAAGTCTGAAACATTATCAATGTTGTCACGTCTCGACCTACCAGACTCCATTCTTTTTACTTTTAAAGCTGTGTCGGAGGATGATGTCAAGAAGTGTGTCTGCTCCATTTCCACCAAAGCCTTTGGAATTGACAATCTCAGCCTTGAGATGATTCTTCCGGTGTTGGAAAGCATTGCACCAGTGGTCACCCACATTATCAACTTTTCACTATCAAGTAATGTCTTTCCTTCACTATGGAAGAGTGCCTATGTCATTCCATTACCCAAATCCTCCAATCCCTCCAATGTCACTGATTACCGCCCCATATCCATTCTCCCTATTCTATCTAAGGTCCTTGAATCTTTAGTCAATAACCAAATTTACTCCTTTCTATCAACCAATAATCTACTGTGTCCTTTCCAGTCCGGTTTCCGTCCCCTTCACAGCACAGTTGGAGCACTGTTGAGTTTAACGGAGGACATTCGGTGTGCTATGGACAACACCAAGCTCACTGTTATGGTACTGTTAGATTTCAGCAGTGCTTTCAGCTCTGTTGACTTCGACATACTTCTTGGCACACTTCGAGCAGTCAATATTTCATCTACAGCTATAAGCTGGTTTCGTTCTTACCTCTTCGGGCGCCGGCAATGTGTTAAAGCTAACGATATGACATCGACTTGGCTTGATCTTATTGCTGGCGTTCCCCAAGGCGGCGTTCTTTCTCCTCTTCTTTTTTCTATCTTCATTAACAATATTTCTAGAGTCATTACTTCTCCTTTCCATCTGTATGCAGATGATTTGCAACTTTACCGTCATAGTAACTTAAATGGATTGCCTGAAGCCATCGAAATGATAAATAATGATCTTGATGCGATTCGAACTTGGGCCGAATCTTTTGGTCTATTAATTAATCCAAAAAAATCTCAGAGTATTATCATAGGCAGTAATAGACTGAGATATAAAATTAACTGGGATTCTTTGCCCGTGATACGCTACTCAGGAGTGCCGATTCCCTATTGTAGCGTAGTTAGGAATTTAGGACTTATTCTTGATTGCAACATGTCTTGGACACCGCATATCAATGCAATCAGCAAGCGCATGCATTTCTCCTTCCATTCCCTGAGGCGTCTCCAATACTTCCTTCCTCACAAAACCAAAGTTATGCTAGCGCAATGTCTTCTCCTTCCAATACTCGACTACGCTGACGTCTGCTATTTGGATGCGACTGAGGAGCTACTTAACAAATTAGAACGTCTTCAAAATCTCGCCATACGCTTTATTTATGGCTTACGTAAGTATGATCATGTATCTCAATTTCGAACTCAGCTTAAGTGGCTCCCAATCCGACTTCGCCGTGATATGCACATCCTTACCTTACTTTTTAAAATCCTTAACTACACTAATTTTCCTACGTACCTACGCTCCCGCTTCAACGTTCTTCCTCCTCCCTCACGCTCTAGGCGGTCGTGTGTCGTCCCGGCGCTTGACATACCTATGAGCAACACCAAATTCTTGCACAACTCCTTCTCCGTATATGCCGCATCCCTTTGGAACCAACTCCCTAACTCTATCCAGAGAACCTCTTCCCTAAAGTCCTTTAAATCCCAATTAAAAAATCATTTACTTGCTACTGAGAACAATTAGTTTATATTCGAACAGTTTCAATATATTGCAACTTCATTCTTTCTTTTCTTCTTACATTTTTCTTTTCTTTTAAACCATTTAAATTATATGTATTCATATAGTATATGTGTTTATGTATATATATATATATATATATATATATATATATATATATATATATATATATATATATATATATATATTTAATAGTATATATTTTTTTATAGTTTATATATGTATAATTGTATGTATGTATTTATATTTGTGAATATGGTGTTATTTTTTTTTTTACTGTTAATTGCATTACTCTCCCCGCTGTTTTGATAGATATCCACTTCCACTGGTTGGCTGGAAGAGATTTCTTTTAGAAATAAGCCCACCCTTGTCAACTAACTTTTCATTTAATATTACTGTATGTTTTGTTTAATGCAATAAAGAATATATATCATCTAGCCGAGTATAAATGCACGGCAACAGTATTCCATAAAGTGAAAACGGCGTCCCAAGATTGTTCTCAGAGTTGAGGCCAATTTATATACATATGAACCTATATTTGGGAATATTTAATAAATAAAAACATACAAAATATCGGATTACAGAAATATTCTATCAATCAAATCTTCAATCTTTTGAATTTCATACAGAATAACTACCACTTTTGCCCTTATATCGAAAAGAACAACTATTGGGTTAGAAATGCTTTCAGGGTAGCTATAGTTTGCAATAGTCCATTTGGGTAAATAATATTTTGTATTTGAATCCTACTAATATTTAAGAAAGTGAAAGTGATGATGGATGGTTGTTCTGTCAGACGCAAAATACTGAATAGATTTAGATGAAACTTTATAGAAATATAGCTTATACATCTAGTAACAAATATACAACTACAATTAATGGAAGCATTTCGTATAATTTGGCTATATTATAACAATACATTTGTGCGGGCGAAGTCGCGAGTGTATTGCTAGTATATAAATATATATAAAGAAATATTTATACTGAAAAGAATGTAATCTAGACTTATTATATCTGTTTGCGTCGTTGAATTCAAAATTGATTGTCTTTTCAATAAAAAGTAGAAGAAGAAAAAATAGAGGCCAGTCACACAGTCAATAGACGAAATATTTACCTAAATTTATATTTCTATTTCTTCGCTCTGGTGTCGAGTTGTCGGTTAAGTGCGGCGTTAGGTTCTGCCACCCTGTTTGAATACAGCTAAGCAATCATAGCGACATTAACAGGATACAATTTTTTTATGAAATCATTATAGAGTAGTAACACTAATATTATTTCTGTCTATCCTGCTATATGCGGGATAAAGGGTGAAATGGGATAAACTTATTATACATTTATTTTTTTTTTCTTTTTTCTTTTACTTGAATGTTTAATTTTACGTCGGATAAGAAATTTATTTTTTAAACATTGACCAAGCCAGTTGTGGCAGTCAAAATCACAACCCTTCTTTTGGCTTCGTTGTAGTCAAGTAAAAAAATTTTAAATTAAAAAGCTTTAATACTTATTATTTAGCTTTCAATTTAGCTTGAGCATTTATGAAAAAATAAACGGAAGAAGCAATTATTATAATAGCCTTTAAAAGGTTAGCTTACATTATAATTATATTTAATATGTATATACATATTTTTAGAATATTTTTTTTCATGTAATGTGGGAAGTTTATTTTTTTCTCTTTTTTAGCTTCTCGCTGTATCCCCTACATAGCAGAACAGCCAGATGAAACTGTACCGTGGAAACGTAGTGTTATTCTCGAGACATTGCGCGTTGAACGGTAAAACTCAACGCCGCGGCTTGTTACCAGAGCGAGAAAATGAAAATATTAAAAAATTAATTTCCTCAACCTTATAGTGAGCACGCTACAACTGACCTATTTAATTTAAATTTAATAAGCTAAAAAAATAATGAAAAGTTGTAACTAAAAAAAGAACAGATATAATAATATTGTATTTATTGGGGAACAGTGTCTTTAAAATAGCTTCCTACCCTGCCATATGCGTGATACAGCGTGAAGCTAATATTTCACAAATAAATTCATCCTGCTATAATAATAATCTACACATACAAAGTCCTGTCGTTACTGAGTGACTGACAGACAACGCGTAGACAAAACCACTGAACTAAGAAAGTTAAAATATGGTGTGTAAATATGTACGACTGTTAGCGTACCTGGAGAATCTTACGGGGAAATCTTACGGGAACGGGAAAAATAGATTTTCTCTAAGAGAGGATTTTTTTTAATTGCTATGACAACCTCCAGAGAACCTCCATAGATTTTTCATCTTAGAGTCCACGCAGATTAATTTGTAGGTGACTAAAAGTGTACTATATTACAAATCATAATAAGGTAAAAAATTGTACCAACAACAAAAATATGGACTAATTATGCATTCAGACATAAGAAATACTACTACTTTTCTCAATTTTAGTAAACTTCACACGCAATACCTCCAGAATTCGGTGGTGAGTGGAGAACCGAAGGATCCTAGTAGGGAGGGAATCTCTTAACACTAGGTTCCCAGGTTCCTTCTGCCTACTCTGCTATGTACGGCTACATCGTGAAGGTAAAAAAAGCTTTCTGACAAAAGGAACATTTTCAAAATATTTTCATATTTACTAAATATCCTTGAAATCTGTGAATAAAATCAAAAACTTCAACTTTCTATCTAATAATCGAACAACGGACAAACCCCAGGCACAAATCTAGACTTTTACACTACACCTTGCAATAAAAAAAAATCTAATCAAAATCTAAATTTTAGTCCCATCTTCTAAAAAACTTACGCAAAAAAGTTTCTAAAGTTCAATTTATTTATTAGGAAAAGTTACATTATATCGTTGAATGAATTTTGTAACCGTCGAGCGTATATAAAAGTGAATAGTTTCTAAGGTCCTAACACTTGTGATCTTACCTCCGACCTGATCTAACATACAGAAAACATGCAACTGGTGAGTTAGATTTCCTATTTTATTATTATATTTTATTATAAAATAATAATAGATGGACCGATTTTGATAAAACCATTATGTTTATTATAAGATTAAAAAAAATGTGTGTATTTTGTAAATAATTTTATCCAGTTAGAAGACTAGTTTTTATTTATCACATCATGTGCATTAACGATTTTTTTAATAATATAATGTAATAAATAAAAGGTAGGATTTGATGAAACTTTAATTATTTTTATTAGATTTTTAAATATATACGAATTTGATCAATATTGTAGGAAAATTGTTTTTATCATATCTTATGTTAGATTAATATTTTTTATTATTATATAAAAATAGATGGACCAATTTTGATAAAACTCATCAGTATCAGATTTTAAAAATAATCAGATTTTTTTACCCAACTGGGCCAAATTCACAGATAAAAAGAAATCATATTAATATGATCAATAATTTTATATAATGGACCTACTTTGATAAAACTTTTATTACTTCTGTTAGAATTAAGATGAACTGTGAAGTTGGTTGACAGACAATCTAGTCAGAATGTGTAAGATTAATATTTTTTTATAATAATTTATGGACCATTTTTATATCAAATTATGGACCATTTTTTATAAAATATTTATATTTTATATTCTAATAGTAATTACAGTAAGAAGTAGAGATATGGCATAAGTTTTAATTTTTTAATTTCTTTTGTTTTTATGACTATAGATTCTCCTCCACTAATAATCACCATTTTGAAAAATAATTATATTAAATATCATTATATTAAATGTTTTTTACTAATTTTTATAGCATATACAATAATCTAAAAAGATTATGCTGATATTACTGACATCCATAAAAAAATCCTGTGGGAAAAAATAATAATTTACATATGTCAATGTCGTATTTCCTAAGTATAATCAAATAGTATTAAATATGGTTTACTTACTAATTTCAAATTCAACCTAATACTATAGTAGTTAACGTCAAAAATCGCTCGTTGAAGTCTTTTATATGAGTTTTCAGGGTTGAAATGAACAATGCACTGCACTCGAGATAAAGCGAGATGTTGATAAATTGTGGGAACGGTAGCAGATTTTTTAAATAATTGTGCTTATTTTACACCATTATGGTTGAGTGATGTAGACGATTACGGGTTCAAATTTAGAATTTTTAAGTATTTTTAATATTTTAGATTTTATTTTAATTTCGGACGTCACGATTAAGAATCTAAATCAGCGACGAGACGAGAATATTTTTTTTAATAATTTTATCTTAAAAACTTTAACATAGACGTAAGTTTTAGTACCAAGAAGGACCTAGAGTAAAAAAAAAACAAGCAAAATGATTACAAGAATGTCCTGTCACAAAATTCTCTTTACCCAACATGTATTGCAAAAATAATATTTTTTATTAGTAAATAGCTCAGACTTAGTTACACAGCTTTTAATTTGGAAACGCTCTTAAACTTCAAAAGATAATTATATTCTCACACATAAGTATAGTATAAATTGTTATTTATGTTTGTTTCTCAAATATATTTTTAGAATGTGAAATATTTATCACCTAAACTAAATCAAAGTTGAGAAAGATGGAGTAATGTAATATTTCGTGTGTTTAAGCTGAATTGTAGGGGTGCACTTGAGTTTTTTATTTATTTTAATTTTTTTCCTGCATATAAAGGTATGGTAAGACAACTCGCTTCTGATTCTCCGCCCAAATATGGGAAACATTGTGTATAAATTAGCGGTACACAATTCCTTGATTTTCACCACAACAAGCACAAGAAAACAATTTAAATACAATTCTAACACGAAGTACTAAGACTTATCTCTTTTATTGCAATATAAAGATATTTAAAAAGACTAGAGAACAACTGAGTGCCTTAAACCTAAGTTAAAAACAAAACATACCTGAAACTAAACTAAAAAAAGAAACAGTTTTTTTACCTAAATTCCAATATAATTTTCCAGTTCATCGTAGCCACCGCTCTCTTCGGCCTCGCCGCCGCCGCCTTTTCCCCCTATCCGGAACAGTCAAACCGTCCTCAAGCGGCGTACGAGAGGAACGCGCGTATTCTGGCGTACGATTCTGATGTGAAAGAAGATTCCTATAGATATAACTACGAAACTGAAAACGGTATTAAAGCTCAAGAAGAAGGACGCGAGGTAAGCTTTTTTTGGTAGAGATGTGAAATATTTTTTCTTATTGCGTTGATATGAATCAATTATTGCGGTATTTGATTTAATTTTTATTGTTGCTTAATTCCCTTTTACATATATACTAGAGAAAAAGAACTCAGTGTTAACAAACTCCGTTCTCCACCTTCCAGTCAATTTTCGAGACATTGCGTGTTGCGAGGCGGTAATGAATGCAGCGCTTTGTCTTATTGTTAGACCGAGTAAATGTTAATACTAAATAATTGTTTCCCTCTGTCTACTCTGTTATATATAGTATAGAACGTGGAAAAAATAGCCAAGTTCAAATTTTTAAATTAAATATCACACCTCAGTCAGTACTCTACAAAATAGGAGAAACTCTAGAACTTACTAAAAAATAAAGTCTAGACCCACACTTTCTACATATATATGTTGATATTATACGTTCATTTAAAGGGCATCGGTCATTTTAAAGGTTGAAGCATATATTTTCAGATATAGTACCATCCCAGCGTTGCTTCATATAATATACTGTCTCGTTTGATAAATTGATGAGTTGATTGATGTACGGCGAGCTAAATGTTAGTTATCTTATTAAAATTTGCAAATTGAGTTAGCTATTTTTTATTTATATAAATATGTATATAACTTGTTCTGGTAACGAGGCAAAGTACAGCAGTGAGTTTCGTCACTCAACACACAGTGCTTTCAGAATTCAGCATAAATCGGGCAACCAAAGTATTTTAACGCTAAATTCCCAGGTTCCCTCTGCCTACCCTGCTACGTGCGGGATACAGCGTGAAGCAAGACAATCTATTCCTTACGCTCCGCCCAATTCTCAAGCTCTTGAGTATTGAGTAACGGAACTCAACGCTGAATTCTGTATTCTTACCAAAGCGAACAAGTAAAAAAAAATCTCCCTATCACAGCAATCATACAGTTTTTTTTCTATTTAAGATTCTTTATCATCTATCCATTAATCTTAAAATATTCCAAGTTAATATTTTCATAAAAATGCAGGTCAAATAGATCATTGTAAAGCGACTTGTTTCACATATTACTTATTACATCTATCGAATATCATTACAGATGCCAGTCGTAGTGTAGGGGTACAAGCGTACGACTGTCAACGCAGGTTATGGGTTCGATTCCCACTCGAGATTATTGAACTGAAAATTTATCGCTCTGGTGACGAGGCAGAGCGCGGCTCTTATTAAAATATACCTATACTAATATTATAGTTACTTAGAATGAATATTTCATACACAAACTTCTATGTTAAATTAAATCATTCCCCCAAGCTGAGATTGAACCCACACCAATATTCCACTGTATCGTGACCGCCTCCAAAAAAAATAAATAAACGATAATACCAAATTTAGTACTAAATCATAATATTACTCAAAATACTAATATATTGTAAAAAAATCTTATTAAATATGCACATAATTTGAAGAAAATTTTGTAATTTATGTCTTCTGTGTGTGATTTAAATGAATCATTTCACCACTTCTTTTTATATAGAAGTTTTATAGGCAATTTAAAAAAAATATTACTTTATAATAATTTATGATGACAGTAATTCTATAGAATGAATGTGGAAGATGTGTTTTATTATGAAATTGACTCTTCATTATTTAATTTCTTCATATTTTGAGGCGATCGGTAAACGTATAAGCAAATATTATGGTTGTGGGTTCGATTCCCATTCAGGGGTATACATTAAATTAATTTTTAAGTTCTGGTAACAAGACAAAGTAGTGCATTGATTTCTCCGCCACTCAATAAATAACACCTTGAAAATTAAGCGAAAAGTAATAATAGGAACTTAGTGCCTTAAATATAGATACCTTCTGCTTTCCACAAAACTTATATTACCAAATCCTATAAATATCTTCGATATTAAATTCCAGGTCGACGGTATAGAAGCGCAAGGTGGTTTCCAATACACAGGCGATGACGGTCAGATCTACTCAGTCAGCTATACAGCCGGCCAGGCTGGAGTTCAGGCCCAGGGTGCCCACTTCCCAACCCCACCCCCAACTCCTGAAGCTATCCTGAAGGCTTTGGAACAGAACGCTCGTGATGAAGCCGCTGGTATCATTGATGATGGTAAGTTGTTCAGTCAAATCGAAGATTTCATAATGTAGGGAGCGGAATGGTTTGTCACATAAATTGGCCGTGGGTTCGATTCCCATTCGGTAAAATTAATTATTTTGCTCTACCTATCCCGTTATAAAAAAAATATAACTTTAACATAAATTACGAAACATCAAAAAGCAATACACGAACAAACATATCTATCAAATAGATAGTTGCTTTACAAAACAAAAAAATAGAATACCTTAAAAGCCTTTCGCAGAAATCAATTTAGAGATTAACATTTAAGCGAAGATTACAAACCAAAACTGTAAGTTGACCTTAATACTTGATAGATGATTCTAAAACACCTGTTCGTGAGATTGCACCATATAACACCTACAGCCGCACCCAGAGAGGTCAATTAGGGTAAACGGGCTTTAATGGTATTCATTTAATGTTGTAATGGATTTGATAGGATGTAGGTTCGATTTCTTATTCTTCCTTTCTTTTGAATTACAAACAAAAAATATTTTATTGAACTTTTTACCTTAAAAATTACCTTCTTTAATAGAAAATCGACCCCACAACTGTTGCGTTTACAATCACACGCCCCACGATTCAAAAATAAAGTTTCATATTTCATTACTTTAATTACAATTAAGTACTAATTGATGTTTTTAAGTACCATTTTTAGACTTTCAAAATTTAGATTTTGTTCAGCAATCGTAGTTGTATCTTGCGCAATATTTACATATATGTAAATTTAGAGTTGTGAGCTTTGGTTCTTTGATGGAAGATTGCGCAATATCTGACCTCACGGTGAATCATTAAATTTACTATGAAATGCACTTCTATTATCTCGGTGTTTATAGGTTCAATTACGTGTTGTTGCATATAATTGTACAAATATATACGTTTTTGATAAATTCTTAGGTTTTATACTTGTTTGAACTCAACTTTTTTAAAATTTATCTTTTAAAATTTACTAGCTTGCGGTTTTAAAATGGTTTACCGGCGTATTAGCTTTTAAAATAATATTTTTTTGGAAAAAAAAAATGGCAAATTTAATTTTTAAATATATTAAATTTAATAAATATATTATATTTATTTATATTTCATGGCTTACTAAAAATTGGAAAAATAAAAGTCATTCAAACATTTTAAATTTGAATCATTTAACATATTTATAACAAAAAGTAATGTTACGCAATCTCCCACATAAAGCTTAGGGAATCTAACTTTATTCCTCCGAGTGGAAATCGACCCCACAAGCACTGCGTTTACAATCTTTATATTTAAATTTCTTCGGACTTAAATAATAAATCAATGTCAGACGTCAAATATTATCAAATATAATGTATTGCTAATATCTCTTAGAGAAATGGATACTTTTGGTTGAGCGCCAACCTACATAGCTTTACGGCGTAACATATGACCTTTCCTGTTTTACACAAGAGCTAGCCTGGGAAAGGTTTAGTTTAGACGATTTCGTTTACTATACATACATACATACATACACACATATATACATACATACATACATTTATGTATGTAGGCGTGTATGAGAAAGTTTGCAGTACATAATGGAGATGTTTTTTTAGTTTCACGCTATAACCTGCATAAAGTGTTAAAACACTTCGTATTCCTGTTTTGTTGTGGATTTGAATACCACTTGATATTTTATTTTTCTCGTTCTGGCAACAAAGTAAAGTGCAGCGTTGAGTTCCACCACTCAATACGTAATGTCTTGACGGATTTTTACAGATGGTGGGGAACGGGTGTATCTTAATGGGAAACGGGTATCTTAACTTTAGGTTACGAAATGAATCTTAAAAATAGTGAGTGTTAATGAGTGGAACTAAACGCCGCACTTTATCTAATAAAGCGGTGAAATGAAATTAATTTTAAAATAAAGATTTTATAAAATACCTACTACTAAAAATATTTAAACCTACAGACAAGCTATTAACTCATTTGTATGTAAATATAACCTATGAATAAAAAAGAACGTGTGAATAAAACACAGTGAATGAATGATCAAATAATGGATAAAGTATTAAATAAGTTTTTACATCTTTTTTGTAAAACGCAATCACTTTGATAGCGTGAGATGTTTTTTGCTTAACCTTTTTTTACTTTTTCCTTTACATTTCTTCATTTAGACGTTATTATAACTCTTCGGCATTGAGTTCTGCCACTCAACACGCAATGCCTCCAGAATTCGGCAAAGAGTGGGGCATGGAGTGTCTTAACACTAGGTTCCCTCTGCTTACCCTGCTGTGTGCGGGATACATTTTATTATAGCTCTTTTGTGGCCGATTCTCACTGCATTAAGTTCCACTATTCAGGTGCTGACACCATTATCAGAATAGCTCAAAGATACCATATTATTTTGTTGTCTCCAAGTTTCACGATAATACACATTTTTAAATCAGCTTCACGCTGTATCCCGCACACAGCAGGTTAGGCAAAGGGAACCTAGTGTTAAGACACTCCGTTCCCCGCTATCTGCCGAATTCCGGAGGCATTGCGTGTTGAATGGCAGAAGTCAACGCTCTTAGCCTCGACACTAGAGCGAAAAAATTGAAATATAAATTTAAGTAAATATTTCATCTCCTCGAGTGGGGATCGAACCCACAACCAGTCGGTTTTACAGTCACACTTCGTGCTGCTGCGCCACGGCTGGCCTCACAATTTTTAGAAGTGGATCAAATTCAGTTTATTAGATCTTATCACGTGGTTACTAGTCGACCAAATAAATTTGTGTTAAGAAACTATAATAATAATATTATTTATGTATTTCCAGGTTCTTACAACCCAGGCAAGTACGGTGGTGGCGCTGCGTTCGTACCACAACCGAACTTCGCGCGTCCCCAAGCTGGATTCCGTCCTTACAAATTCTAAAAAGCATATCTGATGACTTGTTTACACGTGAAAAACTATCTTTTTATCTTATCTTATCTTTAATAAGAGGCTAATCTTTTTATATTGGTTTTAATTTTTTTTATGTAAGCTAAATTAGGCTTTCTATCTTTTTTTTCTAGGAATATCTTGATGTGAACAAGTGTTTAGATACTAGCTTACTCTATGTTCAACAAAATGTAAATGTGATAATAATCCGTATTTAGTTTTACGATTCCAGTGAATGGATATATTATTTATTCTATGAATAAAAAATGATTTTTTATATGTAATCTGATTTTTTATATTTTTTTATAAAGTCCTTTTCTATATTTCCTAAGGCGCTTAAAGAAAGAAAGCTTTCTTAAAATATTGAAAAAAAAATTTTTGACATACTCTACTAATTATACATTTATTTTTAAAGTATCTATTAATAGTGAATGACAATATTATGTCACTAAAATAATAAATAAAAAAACCGTAAAACAGAGTCCGGCTCATCCACTGAGGTTTCCATACAAAAATTCGAAGTCGCCAGCTTTTTCTGAAATTCAAGCTTAGATTAGCTAGAACCCTTTCATCTGATACCTCACTTGAACTAGCGGCTTTAATATCAAATTTTGCCCACCTTTGTCGTGGATGCTAACTGCCAAATTTTATAATTCTAGGTCAACCGGAAATACTATTAATTGTGATTCCCTTTATAGTGTCGAAATACGCGTTTTTTGCGATATAAACGGCCATGTATATTTTTTAAGTAAATGTATTATAGAAATACGATTTTTTCAGAAAATCAGGCGTAAATCTGAGTATATGGCTTGAATTTCCACAAGACCCTTTATCTCAGGAACGCTTGGAGATACCAAGCGTTCCTGAGATAAAGGGTCTTGACAGACAGACAGATAGACGGACAGACAACAAAGTGATATTATAAGGGCTCCCTTCTTCCTTAAAAGTTACGTAACTCTAAAAATAGCTTTACAAAATTTTAATGTTCATTGAAGGAACAAAAAATATTATAGATGTAGATATGGAGATTAAAAATATTGCACAAAATATTTAATTATTTTGTAACGACAATAAAAAGTAAAAAAGCTATATCTAATTGATAAATTAGATTTTCAATATATAGTTTTTATTTTATGGCAATTCGTTTAGTACTTTTAAATATATATATATATATATATATATATATATATATATATATATATATATATATATATATATATTCACAGCTGCTAACTTCTAGATTTTTTCTCATCTTCAGTTATTAATATTGCTTCGATTTTAAAAAAATATCGAAGATCTTTAAATACATTTAAATTGAAACCAATTGGAATTAACATTGCAACGTTAATTTTTCAAAGAATTAAAACTTCTAATTACGTACGAATCACCACGAGGTGTCAAAATTTTTGTGTAAGATTAGAACAAAACTCCTAGGACCAGGACAATCTAACTATGAAATTATAAAAAATGTTTATTTGTTACAAGAGTTTTATTAGTAAGAATACAGAATATTAGTAAAGATTTATATTAAAAAGATTTTTATACATTACAAAATTATGGCACGGTGACTACAATTAATAAGAATATCCGGAGCTAGGATTGTAGCTGCCTTGATGGTTGCTTGAACCAAAACCTCCAGATCCTGGTTTTCCTTGACTTCCCAAGCTTCCTGAGCTTCCTTGGCTTCCTTGGTTGTCATTTTCTGGGTGGTACTTACCTATTTATATTAAGAAATATATTATATTCGACTTCATTGTGAAAAATATAAATTTTAGTTTATTTGATTTTTTTACTGATTATATTTTTTCATTATGGACTTTCAGTTTAGAAAATTGAAAAATAGATGAAACCTACCATCATCGAATATACCAGCGGCTTCATCACGTTCATTTTGCTTCAAAGCCAAGAGAATCTCCTCAGGAGTTGGAGGTGGCACTGGGAGGTGATCACCTTGGGGCCTGTACCCATCTTCACCAGCGGTAAAGGTGATGGAGTAAATCTTGCTGTCATCACCCTTGTAGGCAAATCCACCACGAGTTTGGCTGACGTCTCCAGATTCTTCACCTTGGATGCCGTTTGATGTCTCGTATGAGTAATGGAAGCCTGGAATTTTTGTTAATATTTTGAATTATGTAATATTAAATTAAGTGGGTGTGACTGTAAACACGACGGTTTGATTACGACTCTGAAAAGTCCCTTTGCCTGTAATGCTCTATGCGTGAAAAAGTGTGGTATTAAAAAAAAGAGCTTTATATATTTATAGGGAAACGATTAACTTAAACGTTATATTTAAAAATATCAATCTACTATTATTTATCATGTATTTTGATAATTAAATAATAAAAAATTGTGAGCGAGCAAAGTTTTAAAATGTGCCGCAAAATATTTTAAAAGTCGAATAACTTTAGAAAGTTAGAGAAAATACAATACAATTGGGTTCCATTTCCTTTTTATACAATGTCTTTGAATGAGATGGAATTGAAAACTGACATAATTAATCTTGTTTATTCAAGTGTTATGGAAAAAAATAAAAATATTATAAAAGTTTATAACAAAATTATTAATTAAGTGATTTATCTATCTTCAGATAATTATTTATCTGAAGATAGATAAATCATGTAAATTGTATAAACATTTTTTTTTATTAAAAAAAAAATCTTTAATATTTTTTTAGATTATCAACATTACATATCCATGTATCTCACCATTATCTTGTATGTCCTGATCTAATTTCAGAATTTCTGCGTGTTTCTCAACTTCTTGCTGGACTCTCGTGTTGCCATTGCCTGATCCACCTAAGGCTCCACCGGCACCAGCGCCTGCAGCTCCAGAACTTCCACCACCAAAGACACCAGACCCAGACCCTGGGCTGCTTTGGGGAAGATATGTAGCAGAAGGTAGTTGAGCTGCTGATGAAACAGCAAGGAATGTGGTTGCGATTATCTAAAATAAAGTATTGTAATATTAGAAATAATTATAAAAATAAACTGTCACAGTGTGTGAATATAAGCACGACTATTGTGGGTTCTGTTCCTACTGGGAATGAATTATTTAATATTTTCATTTCCTCGCTCTGCTGATAAATTAAAGCGCGGCGGTTAGTTCCACCACTAAACATAGATTAAAGCAATATCTTGACGGTAGACAAAATTCGACAGAAAATGGGAAAACGGATAGACTTAACTCTAGGTTCCCTCTGCGTACCGTGCTATATAAGAAATAAAGCAGATAATCTATTAAAATAAAAACAAAAATAATTTTAAAAGGAAATTTTAAATATGTATTCTGTTATTTTTAATATATTTTTCTATTATGTAGATATTAACTACTATTACCTAGATTTAATTATAGATTCTAGCTGATTTAAATAAATTATTTAAAATATATACTTGAAATACTCACCAATAAATGCATTTTGATAATTTTTTTTCACTGTTCACTTATTTCAATGAATACAATCGAACTGTACGTAATTTGGAATTCGTATACGTTTTTATATGAAGCACAAAATATGTAATAGTATAATTAAGAGACGGTTAACAGCGATGTCACTGGATCCTTGAGCTTGAAGGTGCGTAAGCTTTCTATAAAAATGTAAATATGAAGATCCTTATAAGGTAAATCTAAGTAATATAATAATAATTTTTGCTTGTGCTTTATTTTTTTTGTTTTCTTGTGATTTAAACAGAGAAAAGATAGAGACAAGGCACTCTGCCCAGTAAATTGTAATAAAATTTATTTGTTGCGCTTTTATCGGATATAATATAATGAATATCTTTGGGCACGGCAGCGCCCCCGCCAAGTCGAGCGTGAAGCAAAACACTGCGGTATCCTTTTCAAGAACCATTTTGACATATTTACTATTTGAGGACCTTTGAATAGATCTAGAATTTTTAAATTATCGTCTTCTATAGGTACATACTAGAACCTTCAAATTGTAGGTCACCTACTTCCGAAGTTATGCGAATACAGAATATATAAGATAGAATATATAAGAAGCTATTATATACTTTTTAACTTTAAAAGCTTGGCTAAACTATGGGACAAATGGAAATATCGTCTAAACAAATGTTATTCAGTGTAATTGGCCTCTTTTATTTATGTACATACATATGTTTAGGAAAAAAAGAACATGTCTAATGTTATGTGTTGTTTGTACATGTCACGCCATGTCTGATTTAGACTATGTATATTTGTATATTTCACTCCTACCTACTTTGATTTATGACACTAAGAGTTCTGCTAAAGTTATCAAGAAAAAATCTGATTTGTACAAAAAGAATTAAAATATCCTGAAAAAACCTGCAATGTCTCGATGAAGCTATTTGTATCTCTGATAAAAGTAATGAAATCGTTAGATAAAGCCAAGCCAATTCGAAGGTTTGTTATTGTGATTTTTTTATTAATATAGTAAATTTTTATGTTTCTTGGCTGTTGATTTGTACACACATATAATTATGTTTAAAGAATTTTTAACGGTCGATCACATAAAATAAGGGGTTTACTATTTTTGATATTAAGAATTTCCTTTAGTTACTTTTACTTATTTTGTTTGTTCATTTCAATTATTTAATTATTTTTCCAACTTAAAATTTTTATTTCCCTTACTTATGTCTACTTATTATTTTTATTATTTAAGCTCATATTTTCCTACTAATCCTATTGAAAACTGAAAATGGTTTGAAAAAAAATATATATATTTGATAACTAATCGTATAGTTCAAGCAGGCGAAGCCGCGTGGGTCCGCTAGTCTATTCATATAGGGTATATATATCAGTCCAAAACTTTGCATTTAATTCAGTCACATGTAGACAATATCTGAATTATAGATATAAATATTAATATTACAATAAAAAAATATGCTATAAATATTATAAATTATCAAAAGGTTAATCAAATTAACTGTTTGTAAAGCATTCATGATAATTTTAACTCATTTACTTGAATATTTTCTTTTATTTAAGTCTTTTTTTTAATATTTTAAATAGTTAAAATAAAATTGAGCTTTGTGTGTGATAAATCAAAACTTTATTTTGTAATACCAAGACCTGCATCACAATTATTTATATTTCAAATTACTGTATATACATATAATGTAGAAGCCATCCTCATGCACAAGCGTTATGGGTTCGATTACCTCTCGGGGGATTAGTATTTAATATTTTAATTTCCTTGCCCTGGTAACGAGGCGCGGCGTTGAGTTCCGCCAATCGACAGGTAATGCTTAACATTTAGTTCCCAGGTTTCTTGTGTCTACCCTAGCATGTACAGGATACAAACGTAAAGCTAAAAAAACTAAAACTTTTAGTTAATATTTATAAATATTTTATTATTATTTCTAAACGTATTAAAATGTAAACGTTTTAAGAACGATAATGTTTTTTTCGGTAACAATGATGATATAAATACTGCTTTCCATTTAGCTTTTTTTTATTTGTACTCTTACTTCCTACTACAAATATAAGTTTGTAATTATTTTTGCATAAATTAAATTTCGTTATTGTACGTCCACAGAAAAGAACTCCCTAAATCTTGATTACGCGGCGGATTTCTTACAAAATAGCTTAATTTATTTGCATTTTTATTTTAGATGTGAGCCATTTTAGATATTTTTTTTTTGTTATTTTTATAAATGGAATGTATGGGCATATCGTTTCTGCCAATCACGATTCCTAATTAAAAATAAATTAGCCCATGCAAAAGTATTTAAGGAATGTAAAATTTTCCACGAGTGGGATTTGAACCCAGCACATATCAGATTGCCCAAAGACGCTTCAACTACACCTAAGTGACTTTATATTAAACATATATTCATCAAAATATAATCATTTTCATTATAACTTTCACAGCACTTATAAGACAAAACGCGGCGTTGAGTTCCACCAAGCTACATGTATGTTAAAAAAACGTAAAGCTAAGAAAAAAAATACTAATACAGACATTGCCACAAGTCAAAACAAGTATATACAAATTATTAAGAAATGTCTCTACATAAGATGTTCACGTACGTAATGATATCAAGGTGATGTTAAGGTCATAGAACGTGCGACTATAGGTGCTTGTTTCATGTGACTGAGGAAATTGGACAATTATATATATATTCTTACATTATTATGAAATTTTGGCGTTCGGGAACTATTTTTTTTAACTTTAAGCATGTGTGTGATCTCTCTCTCTCTCTCTCTACTCTCCACCTGAGTTACAGATATAGGAGTATATGCGGTGGTGCAAGTTAAGTCCTTCGTGCAAAGGGATAGTGAAAATGTTTAGATAATAAACATCTTCTAGAATGATACATATATACGTAGGTGCATGTACTCTTAATTTAATATGTGACCTTTTCCGTCTGTAAATGAAAATAACTCAGAGTTGTGTATCGTAGATGAGCAACTTGAAGTTCCAGAGCGAACTTCGACCGAAAGTACAGGTTACATCGAAACAATTAACGTTATGAAATATAAATTATTACCTATATAAAGGCCAGCAATGCACTTGTAGCTCCTCTGGTGTTGCTCGGGGTGGTGGGAGATGGTGACCACTTACCATGAAATGACCCATACCCAGAGGGGATGCCTTGTCTTTTCCATATAAAAAAATATAATTTTCCTCGATAAATAGACAATCAAACAAAAAATAAATAAAATAATAGGACTTGAAATAAGCGATCAACAAACTAAACTCAGTTACGTATAAATATAATATTAATTGACATACCTAGAGATTCACGCATAGCTGGAGCCGCTTAACTTAGAATCAAAAAAAATTACGAATAAGTTTTGTATAAAGCAAACACTAAGAAAGAAATTTTAGATGACTGTGTAGAGTGGTGAGATTCATCAATAGTCATATTCTCATAATCATTATAATCTCTCTAGGCTAGAGTTCTCCCTAGAAAACAGATACAAAAATATCCTAGTTTCAAAAGAGAAGATTTTTGGAATCTTTCTACCATCTGGCACTGGCTCATAAAAAAACAAATCCACTATACCAGAAGGCAAGATACAGTCAGCACATTCTGCAAAAATCCTGAATTTTTCAGTTTAGTTCAGTTCTTAATTTATGGTCCTTCGAGTGTGCCAGCTGAGCACCAATCACTTCGCCAATGTCACGTTGTATGGAGAACATACGAAGGAGATTATACGGTAAAAAGAGACTACTTTACACAATAGGAGAATGTATGTCAAAAAGTATTTTTTTCAGTACGTGAGGCAATTAAGAAATCGTTGGCGGTAGTTTGATATAATCATTATGTCAACTAACAAATGAATGCCACTTCAGTCCGAGACCAGAGACTACTGTAAAGTATTCGAAACATCGGTTTTCTAAAAATATACAATACTAAACGCAATTAGTCCGATTAAATAGTTTCATTTAAAATGTGTAATAATCGAGAAAATCTAAGATTATATATGAAGAAACTTCTGATCGAATTTGCTCTCATCAAATACATATTTTTTTTACACATTCATAAATGGCAATGAATCCTACAACCAGGAAAAAGGAAACAATCGATTACGGAATCCATGTGATCCATTTTGGTCTAATCTCAACTACGTATACTTTTCAGTTTCTGTTTCAGTCCCGCAAATCCCGCGGATCCCTCACCCTTAATCCAGCAACTCACGGGATCACAAAATTATGCGGGATCCCGCAATCCTGCATTCCGCAACCTGATTGGAAGCCCTATTTCACTAGTTGTGGAGTGTATCGTGTAGAATTACATAGGTAGGTGTGCTGGGCAATTATCTTTCCTATATTTTTCTATTATCTATACCTTCACGGGAGGCCAGTCATGGCGCAGTGGCACGAAGTGTGACTGTAAAATAACTGTAAAATACTGGTTGTGAGTTCGATCCCCACTTGAAAAGATGAAATATTTACTTAAATTTATATTTACATGTCTTCGCTCTGGTGTCGAGGCAAAGCGCGGTGTTGAGTTCTGCCTCAACTCAACACGCAACGCCTCCAGAATTCGGCAGAAAGTCGGGAACGGAGTATCTTAACACTAGGTTCCCTCTGCCTAGCCTGCTGTGTACAGGATACAGCGTGAAGCTGATTTAATTATTTATTTATTATATGACGTATTCAATCAACAGATTTTTTTTTTGCTCAATTAACCAAAAAAGCTTTAATTAGTAACAACTAAAAAAAAACTATATAAAAATTAAAAAAAAAACGTAACAGGTGCTATAGTCTTCCTCAATTCGAAACCAGTTTGAACAATGAACTGTAACAAAATCATAATAGCCGCCGCTAATTTTGATGAGAGCATGATGTAAAACATCGTTATCGTTTCTATTTATATTATTGTGTTGTAAAAAAAAATTATGTTAAAATTTTTGAAATGAAGTCATTTTTATTTCTTGTTGGTTAGTTATTAGGCTATCTGTAGGTCCTTTGAAGGTGTGGGTTCAAAATTCATATGAGAAAATATTTTAATTTTTTAAAAACAAATGCGTAAAAACGTATGAACTATTTATTGCCTTTTATTTTAATAAAAATAGAATGAAATAAATAAATAATTTTCATTTCTCTGATCTGAGGAGAGATATTGTCTTTGATTTTTGTCACTCAATATTCATTTGATTTTAGAATTCGAACGTAAACTGAAGAATGAAAAAAGAATTGAATTGTTTGACTAAAGGTTATCTTTGCCTTCCCTTTTGTATGGGAGACACAGCGTAAAGCTAAAAAAATAGGCCTATATTTTAGGGCATTGTAAAAAAGGAAAAAAATATATAACCACAGAAAGAATATGGCACCTTTCCTTTGAGTTTAATCTTTAAATAATTTGGGGTTAATGTAATGTTATGAAAAAGAGTTTTAAAAGTGAAATTTAAAAAATCTATCTTAATATGCGAGGTATTGAGTTCCACCACTCAACAGTGTATTTTTCCCAAAATTGGTCGGATAGTAGGGAACGGAGTGTCCAAGCACTCGGTCTGTGTACTCTGCTATACTAAAAAGGTTGAAGCTACTCTATCTTTATATTATTTCCAGGAAAAATGTCAAACTTTATATTTATTTTGTAACCGAAAAACAAAAAAGGTGAGGCCGGTCGTGGCGCAGCGGCACGAGGTGTGACTGCAAAACCGACCGGTTGTGGGTTCGATCCCCACTCGAGGAGATGAAATATTTACTTAAATTTATATTTCCATTTCTTCGCTCTGGTGTCGAGGTTAAGCGCGGCGTTGAGTTCTGCCCCTCAACACGCAATGCCTCCAAAATTCGGCAGGAAGTGGGGAACGGAGTGTCTTAACACTAGGTTCCCTCTGCCTACCCTGCTGTGTGCGGGATACAGCGTGAAGCTAATTTAATTTAATTTAATTTTTAAAAACAAAAAACAAGCAATCCATACTTAATTCGTTTTTGCTCATATATGAATGTAGGCAAGCATGTAATGTATATAATATCGCACAGGGGTCGTCGTGTCTCATATTTACAGTATCTGGCTGTTAGCGCAAGTGGTTGTGGATTTGGTTCCCAGTTGTGTTAATTAATTATTTCCATGTCTGTCCTCGCTACTGTATGAAAGTGTGAGTTAGAGTGGCATATTGAAATGTTTTTATTTACATGAAAATTTTCAAACAGACCAAGTTCCATCAAAATTGGTTTAGTAGGTTTTTTTTTATAGAAAAGACAAGGCAAACGAGTGTCCGGGTCACCTGATGGTAAGTGATCACCGCCGCCCACGACCCCGTCCAGAGGAGCTACAGGTGCGTTGCCGGTCTGTAAGGTGGGTTGGGCGCCGGAGCCCGGCATTACCTGATGCGAAACGCAGTGACATAAAGCCACTACTTCACGCCGGTCTTAAATGCCGGGGGTGGTAATGATCCGGTCGAGTCTGCCCATGCGTGTTGCCATTGCTGGCGACGTGACTTTACCACACGTACTTTAGTCGCCTCTTACGACACCACCAGTACCAGGATGATCCTATAGGCCGGGATCACACGGCACCTAGGCCGGGATCACACAAAAGGTTTTGGGAAACCACACATTTATGTGTGGGGAACGGAATATTTTAACACTAGGTTCCTTCTGCGTGTCGGCTATATACGGGATACAGCGTGAATCTCAAAAAAAAAATTGCGAGTATAGTTTGCATTTTTTTTGAATCTAATGAAGTTGAATATTGATTAATAAAAACAATTATTAAAAATCACCTTGAATAATACTTAATTGTAGTTACATTAAATACTTCCTGATGAAGAATATAACATTTTGAGCAAAAAAGAAACAAATAAAAATTTTGTAGATTTTAATAATGTTTTAATTATTTTTAAAGCTATATTAAATAATATTAAATTAATTATATTGGAAGTTGTAAGTAGACAATTGAAAAATTTCAAGAATTGATTAATTGATGAATAATTCAATATGATATGAAATGTAAAAAATAACAGTGTTTCGAGACCGGTCGTGGCGCAGAGGCACAAAGTGTGACTGTAAAATCGTCTGGTTGTGGGTTTGATCCCCGCTCGAGGAAGTGAAATATTTATTTATATTTATATTTTCATTTCTTCGCTCTGGTGTCGAGTCTGGTGTTCCGCCATTCAGCACGCAATGCCTCCAGAATTTGCGGGGAACGGAGTGTCTTAACTCTAGGTTTCTTCTGCCTACCCTGCTGTGAGCAGGATACAGCGTGAAGCTGATTATTAACAGTGTTTCGGTTTATAATAGACGTTGTAATAAAAGTTTCAATATAAATGTGCTTTAAATAAAAAATACCATTAATCATCATTAGCTTGTTTTCATTCATTGTTGGTTTGATTCGTACCATTCAACATGTTGTTTTTAAGTTTAGGGTCAGTTATTGTGGTACGGGGGTACATACATACATATGAGTGTAAATGCGACTGATTATAGGTTCACTGCAGAAAATAAAATATTTAATTATTTCATTTCTTCGCTCTGGTCGTCGTCGTCATCTTCGTCGAGGTCGTGTTGAGTTCCACGTTATGACCCCAGAACTCGGCGCAAAGTGGGTAAAGGTATTATGGGAATAAACTGTCGTAAGACTATGTTCCCAAATAAATTAAATATCGACTACTAATACTGTATTACTATTTGTAGAAAAATAAAGGAAAGAAAATATTAGATTAAAATCATTTATTTGTTATTTTATATATGAACACATTTACAAATTGAGTAAAATTGTTGGCTTTTCAATAATGGTAGCCAGTTTGCTCATCAAAAGGTTGTTGAGGGATGTTTTGGGAAGATGAAGACTTGGGGGCCAAGTACTGACGGCTGGCAGCACCTTGAGGCTGGCTGAAAGACCCTTGGTTACCAAGAGATGCTTGCTGGCCAAGAGAAGCTTGCTGACCAAAGGAAGATTGCTGGCCAAAGGCTGGTGAACCGAAGGATGATCCACTGGAGGCTCCAAGAGATGATGGACCAGCGGGAACACCGTAGTTGCTGCTGGGTACAGAATATTGAGAACCCTGGCTGTATTGGGGACCAGCTCCAGCTATAAAAGAATTAGTAAGTTTAGTAAATATATATTTGTTTTTTTTGTTACATAATTTTTACTTTTTTATATAATATATTTTATTTAATTTTACTAATAAAAATAATAACAACTTCAAAATTTTTGCGAAGCGAACTTAATATATAGTATGTATACATATACATATAGTAAGTAACCTGGATTAAATGTATTTAAAATATATTTTTGCGGAGTTTATCAAAATTCAATTTATCTTATAATTTGTTAACAATTAAATATAAGTTATTTTACTTACATTGGCTAGAAGATCCAGCAAAACCATTGGAGGCAGCGGCAGAAGATCTTTGGAAAGGAGGCAGATATTGGTTGGAAAGAGAACCAGAGCTGCTTAAGCCATTTGAGCCTTGAGAAGCACCGAAAGAACTGTGACCATTGGCACCGTTTCCGTTGGAGCCAAACCCATTAGAGCTATGCCCGCTTGGGCCAAATCCATTGGAGCTGAGATCGTTGGATCCGAAGCCGTTGGATCCAAGTCCGTTGGAGCTGTGTCCACTGGAACCAAATCCATTGGAGCTAACTCCGTTTGATCCAAAACCATTGGAACTATGCCCGTTAGCACCAAATCCATTTGATCCCAGACCACTGGATCCAAAAGAACTTTGGCCATTTAATCCAGAGCTTCCAGAGTTAAGACCTCCATTGGCACCAAAGCTCTTAGAAGCAGCTCCATTAAAACCACCTTGAGCGTTGTTATCAGGTGGAAGATAAGATCGCTCAAGATGTTCAAGACGGCCAGCAGACGCAACAGCGATTAAAGCAGCAACAACAAACTGAAACACAAATTAGTTTTTATTTAATTAGGAAATAATTTATGAATAAATTACTCAAAAAAGGAGCTAAAACGATAAATCTCTATTAAACAAGTACAGCAATTAAATTATTATACAAGACTACGACAAATTGTACCAAAAATATTACCAATTTCATTTTTGGGCCGGTGGAGGTACTACCAAATGTGAAGCTCACGTTGAACTGTGCTTAGAGGAGTCGCACTGACCTAATATATACAAGACCAGATCGTAATCCTGAACATCGTTCGTGACGTAATAAAGATAATAAACCTTAAGATATGATAGGACGAATAATTAGCCGGCGCTTTTTTTTTCTTAACCGACCTCGTCTGTCAAACTTATTCAAGGATGTTAAATTAATTTCAGTAAGTAATTGAAAATGATATAATGAAAGCTGTATTAGGCCTTAGTTGTGGATCGTGATTATAAATGTGAATTCGTGATTAAAGAAGCATTATGAATTAGCTTAATTTCATTTTGCAATCGTATGGTATGGTTTTTTTTTGGAGTATGCGATGCGAGTTTTGGAGTCACGTATCTTGTGTTTTGTTGCTCTTTGCTAATACTGAATTTCGTTGGATTTGGTTTTGTTTAATTGAATGATGTAACTGAAAGTAGAGTGACGTATCAATGGATATACTTTAAATATTTTACGAGAGATAATTAATAATTTAGATGTGTTAGACTTTCTCTGGAGATAAAACGTGGCGTTGAGTTCCGTCACGCAACATTCTGCGGAAAATTGGGAACATGCATTTTATGGCGACAGAGTAGAGTATCTAAACATAAGGTTCTCTGGTTCATGGTTTTTGTGCGGGACTTATTGGCTAAAATTATTGAAACATATCGTAGCAACTATAATTTAGAAATATCTTATTAATATAGTATCAAATTTTCTTTTGTCTTTTTGACACAAAGCATTAAAAACTTGAAAAATCTTTGCACAATTTTTTGTTGCTTGGAATATAAAATTATTTAAGGTTCAAAATATTTGTAAGTCCAGATTAGGTTTAAAAAAATATATACTTTTAAATATTTCGCGAATTTTAAAATTAATGTGAAGAACTGACAAACTGATATTAGCATAGCAGGGCAGACAGAGCTAATAAAATATTGCACCGTCCAAGTATCGATTCACTGTATATTGAGTGGTGAAATTCAACGCCGCACTTTGTCTATATAAAACGTAATGAAAAAAAAAAATCTGATTTTGTTTATATATAATGAAAAAAAAATTAAATATACAAGCGAATGACTGATACAAGACAGGTTGTGGGTTCTATTCCCACGAGGAAACGCAGTATTTAATATTTTCATTTCTTCGCTCTGGTGTCGAGACAAATCCCCACCACGTACTGCCTGGGAGGGATATAGCGTGAAGCTGAAAAAAAAATCATTTCCCCGAGTGGAAATATAACCCATAGCCTTCACGCTTACTATCAGTCACTGACCCACTGTGCCATGGCGACCTTTATTATTCATATTATTTAATTTTAATAAATACTAAGTATATTTAAAAATGTAAAGGTGAATCGAATTACCTTAAAGTATTATTAAAGTAAACGGATATTCCATATTTTATTGTTATAAGCCACTCAACGTTGAATTATAAGAATTAACCATATGACATTTGTCGATCCCAAATTGATGCAATTCTAAGAAAAATATAGTTTTTTTTTGTTTAAGATTTTCTTGTATTTTTACAATGTATTGAGACCTAAATTCTGAAGCTGTCTAATTATGCCGAGAAAACATATTATATTTATGTATATTGGGTTCGGTTCCCACTCGAAGAAATTAAATATTTAATATTTTCTTACGTCGAGACGAAGGACGGCGTCGAGTTCCACCATTCAACACGTAACGCCCTACTATTTGCAAAAAAAACAGAGAACAGAGTATCTTAACACAAGGTTACCGTAAGGCTTACCGTAGTGTATGCAGGATACAACGTGAAGCTAATCAAAAAAAGTGTATATTGAGACTTTAGTGGCGTTGTAACAAAACCTCTAACTGTAAGTGTGTGTCTTAGCGCTAGGTTCCCTAGGTTCCCGGGTGACAATAGAAGCAAAATATAAAAGCAAATATTTCCAAGCGACAATGGAATTTACAATTATTGGGTTTATGCATTCATACACCGACTGTGACGTGATGACATTTTAAATATAAACTATGTACGATAGATATATTTTTTATGCGATATAAAATACCAAAACTTAAGGCATAGGTTTAGACCGTAAGTATGACAGTTGTGGGTTCGATTACTACTCTAACATTAAGATTGGTTACTTTCATTTCCTTGCTATGGTAATAAGACAAATCGTGACATTTGAATACCACCATATCAAAAATAAAGTAAAAAAAAAATTAAGTTAATATTATAAAGAATTAACTACACAGTAATGATAGATTCGATCCTATTTTAGGATTTTTTTACATAAAGGTCATCTCTATTTCTTGATCTGATAATATCAAAAATCTATACAGCGCTCTCTCTTGTTTTGGATACTTTATATTTAAAACTGAAAAAATATTATATACAATACTGGGCTATCATTTTCTGCCCTGTTTATTGTGTTAAAAAAAAGAAAAAAAAAGACTAGCAGGGCACAAGCGCGTGACTGTAAGCGTGACATGTTGTAGTGGGAATTGAACCAGCAGACAGTTGCGAGGCTAAACGCAGCTTTTAAGTTTTGCCACTCAACATGCAATACTACCAGACTTCAGGGAAAAATGTGAAACGGAAATGTCTTAATGGGAACGATGTATTTTAACACTAGGTTCCTAGGGTCCCTCTGCCTACCCTTTTGTGTGCGGGAAACAGCATAAAGCTACAAAACAGTACAGTAGCTTTGAATCCGAATGGACGAACAATTATTATAGTCATATTCTGTTATTACTTTTGAATGTGTTAAATATAAAATAAAAACGATAATTAAACAACGAGTTTTATTTTAAATATTTAAAAAATGCCGTAGCAACGAAGCTTTTAAGTTTTTATTATAAGTACAATTAACTAAAAGGTTACTTTAATGTAGTAAAAAAATCAAATTAAGCCAGCTTCACGCTGTATCCTGCACACAGCATGGTAGACAGAGAGAACCCGGTGTTAAGACACACCATTTCTCACTTTTTCAAGGCATTTCGTGTTGAGCGGCGGAACTCAACGCCGGGCTTTTGCCTTCCTGCCAGAGCGAAGAAATGAACATATTAATAAATAATAATGAATTCCCTCGAGTGGGGATCGAACCCACAACCGTCGCTTTACAGTCACACCCTTATGCCCCTGCGCCACGACGGATAATATATTTGTTTAAATACGACTAGCGGACCCAGACGCGGCTTCGCCCGCTTGAACTATACGAATATTTATTAAATACATTTGTGAAATTATTTTCAGTTTTCAATAGGATTGGTAAGAAAATATAAGCCTAACTAATCAAAATAAGTAGAGAAAAATCTTATTATTAGAAAAAATACGTAACTAATTAAAATGAACATAAATAATAAGTAAACGTAACCAAAGAAAAATATTAATAAAAAAAAATTAAACAAAACCAGCTTTATTATTAATATTATCAACGTAAAATAAATATTTAAAAGTATTAAAATTAAAAGTAACATGAAATCTATAATAATCTTCAATCTTTACTATAATAATATAGTAAAAAGCCTCTTGTACATTTCCATTTTTTTTCTGTTTCCTATTTTATTGTTATAATATTTTCTTAATAGGTGTACAATAAAGAATATTATTATTAAAAAAATATATTCCTATGCCGAAGATATATGCTGTTTACTTAATTTTTTTAAAGGAATATATGACAATATGTACGTTACAATGCATGATTTTTTTAACATTTACGCAGCGTATGTCTGTTCATTTTAAAACTTTGATATCTTCTAAAATATCCATTTCTGTGATATCCTGTAAAAAACAATTTTAATCTGTATACTATTGAAAAGAGTTTCATAGATATCCTTCTTTATTTTAAACACAAAAATGGTTAGTGAGGTTTGTCCTTAAGATATAGACATATTATGTGCTATATACCATAACTGTGTGCGGCTCGTAGGCTAACTCATTTTAAATCAGTGATATCTCCCTAAGTGTTTATTAAAATTATGCACAGTAAAATATAATTTTAATCTAGGTGAAATGCTAAAAGTGACTATTATATTTATTTTGATAAGTATGAATACCAAATTATAGAAAAAACATTAAACAATAATCCGATAAATTTAAATTAAATATATTAAAATGGTTCCTGTAGCTCAACATTCAGAGATAAACAAATACTATCGCATATTTTTTCAATAGATTTTTTAAAGATAATATTTTTATAAAACATTATTTATGTTATTTAAATGTTTGTATTATGTAACTTAAGGTTGAGTCAGCGCACATTCTTATGTGCGCTGAACTCTTGTTCAGGAAACCCATTTTGGGTAACGTTTTGTTAAAACTTCAAAGTTCCTTGTTGCTTAGCAGCGGTTGCTATCGACGGTTGTTATTAAAATGGCAAAAAAAATTGCTTTTAAAATTGAAATATAGCTTAATATATTAGTATATATAGAGAAAGAATAATATTAATAAAAAAAAATAACTAAACCAGCTTTATTATTAATATTATCAACGTAAAATATTAAATTTTTTATAGTTTTTTATAATTTAAGTATTAAAATTAAAAGTAACACGAAATCTATAATCTTTACTATAATAATACAGTAAAAAGCCTCTTGTACATTTTCATTTTTTTTCTGTTTCCTATTTTATGGTTATTTTCTTAATAGGTGTACAATAAAGAATATTATTTAAAAAAAATGAATATTCCTATGCCGAAGATATATGCTGACGCCGTTTACTTACATTTTTTTAAAGGAATATATGACAATATGTTCGTTACAATACATGATTTTTTGTAACTTTAAAGATTTACGCAGCGTATGTCTGTTCATTTTAAAACTTTGATATCTTCTAAAATATCCATTTCTGTGATATCCTGTAAAAAACAATTTTAATCTGTATACTATTGAAAAGAGTTTCATAGATATCCTTCTTTATTTTAAACACAAAAATGGTTAGTGAGGTTTGTCCTTAAGATATAGACATATTATGTGCTATATACCATAACTGTGTGCGGCTCGTAGGCTAACTCATTTTAAATCAGTGATATCTCCCTAAGTGTTTATTAAAATTATGCACAGTAAAATATAATTTTAATCTAGGTGAAATGCTAAAAGTGACTATTATATTTATTTTGATAAGTATGAATACCAAATTATAGAAAAAACATTAAACAATAATCCGATAAATTTAAATTAAATATATTAAAATGGTTCCTGTGGCTCAACTTTCAGAGATAAACAAATACTATCGCAGATTTTTTCAATACATTTTTTAAAGATATTATTTTTATAAAACATTATTTATATTATTTAAATGTTTGTATTATGTATCTTAAGGTTGAGTCAGCGTATGTAACAGTTTAGGAAACCCAGTTTGGGTAACGTTTTGTTAAAACTTCAAAGTTCCTTGTTGCTTAGTGAACGGTTGCTATCGACGGTTGTTATTAAAATGGCAGAAAAAAATACTTGTGAAATATAACTTAATGTATTAATATATATAGAGAAAATAACAAATATGAGAAAAATAAAGTAGATCCCAAGATCCTCAAGTATTTCTGTATGAAATTTTAGCACAATCAAATCAGCGATTTGGGCCTGATTGCTACTCAGCCAGAAAGACAGACATACAGACAGAGTTACTTTCGAATTTATAATATAGGTATGGAGGTATAGATTAGAGTTTTATATAAAACTATTCCGTTACTGAGGGACTGACAACGCACGGACGAAACTATTGCACTTAGAAAATTTAAATGAGTTACTAGAAAATAACTTTACTCAAGTAACCCAAAGGTTTAATAATCTACAAAACTACTACTTCTAAATATACATACAGCGGGATACAGTGTGATGCTAAAAAATATATTTTCTTGGCTTCACCTGTATTATAGGCACATGGCAAAACACGGTAGGCAGAGTTAACTCGGGAACCTAGTTTCAAGACGCTCTGACCCCATTAAGATATTTCCGGTCCCCACTTTCCTCAGAACTCTGGAGGCATTAAGTGTTGAAGGGCGGAACTCAACGTCGCGCTTTGCCTCGTTACCAGAGCAAGGAAATGAAAATATTAAATATTTTATGCCACCCACTTAACAAAAGATTTTTAAATTCTTAAGTTTTTATTATATCATAATTTTTCAAGCACATGAATATTAAGATACCACTATTACAATGACAGGGACAGGACAGCTTATCAAAAATAAAAATATATCTTTTTTGGAATCCTGTTGTTATAAAAAACCTTTGGCATGTCAATAGGTTAGGTGTTTTCACTGATTTCCTACGGGAACGGGAAAAGACTACCTTTCCCATTTAATGTCTTAAAGCAAGTTAAGTTGTTAGTTACTTTAGAAGTTAATTGTAAAGTGAAACTTCAACCTAGCTCTCTCAGAGCTAGGTTGAAGTTTCACTTTACAATTGCGTTTCTGAAAGTATACGCCCAAAATGTAGATTATATCGCCTTATAATATTTTAAGCACAGCTTTTAGTATATTAGCAAGTGTACTTCCATATTGTGCTGAACTATTTGGTGGAAATTTTGTTTGGTGCCTGTTGGTAAAAAATAGCCATTTCAAATTTTGAGCTTAAATGTTATAGAGTAAACAATGTAGAACTCGGCACCTATATAGATCTCCCATTTTTTATTGGTGAATTCGGGAACTATGTATTACTTAACATTTTACTCGGCACTCTAATGTTTACGAGGCCAGTCGTGGCGCAGGGGCACAGAGTGTGACTGTAAAACCGACTGGTTGTGGGTTCGATCCCCACTCGAGGAGGTGACATATTTACTTAAATTTATATTTTCTTCGCTCTGGTGTCGAGGCAAAGCGCGGCGTTGAGTTCCGCCACTCAACACGCAATGCCTCCAGAACCTTGCGGAAAGTGGGGAACGGTGTGTCTTAACACTAGGTTCCCTCACCCTACCCTGCTGTGTGCGGGATACAGCGTGGAACTGATTTGGCTTTTTTTGACGTTTATGTTTTTATGGGGTATCTTTACTTTTTGTTAAGAAATTATTACCATTAATCATTAGTACTCTGTTCTTAAGTAAAATTAAACTGTTGCCAAGTAAACCAAACAGGCTTAGTAATTCGATATTGTAGTAAGACTGTTGTATTAATTATTATTAAAATCAAAGTACGTTATACATTATGTAAAATTAACCTCTTTTTTAAAGTTGGTTGAAAAGAAATGCAACGATGAGGAATCTCACTTCTGACACCAATTTTAACAATGTTTGTTAACTATTACAGATATTTATATTTTTTAACAAAAACCATAAATTTGTTCGATTTCACCCGGATCCCAGAGTCAGAACCTAACTAAATTTTTACCAAACTATGCTTGAAGTGTATCGTTTAAAATAAAAATCAATCAAAAACAATCATCGGTATCGGTTGGCGTGATATTGAGTTATTTGTATATTTGTCGCGCAAATATATAAAAAAATAAAAAAATAAAATATATAAATATATGCAAATTAAAGATTTGATTGTCAGAAATTAAACTTAAAAAAACGGGACCACACGGTAAGCGTTCAATAAAAAAATCATCAAAATCGGTTCACTCAGTCAAAAGAATTTCTTAAAGAAGTCGATGAATAACTTTTAAATAGTTCCTAAGACAAGCGTATTCAACTAAAATATTATTTCAGCTTTATATTATTAGTATTATAGGTAAAGATATAGATATAGTAATAAAATGAACAAAATATTAACAAGGCCAGTCTTGGCGTAGGGGCCTAATCGTGCGATTATTAACACGACAGGTTGTGGATTCAATTCGCACTCGAGGAAATGAAATATTTAATATAACATTTAATATTTTCATTTCCTTGCTCTGACAAAAAGAAAAAGCGCGGCGTTGAGTTACACCAATAAGTTCCCGGGTTCCATATGCCTACCCCGCTATGTGCGAGATGCAGCAGGCAGCTAAAAGAATACAAGCCAATAATATATCAATCAGATATTCTAATATATAATTTGATGATTAAAGTGATCCATCAATATAAATAGAAACAAAAACTATTCTTCAAACATCTTCAATACAATATGTTAACACTATAAGTTTAAGTATTTTTTGTTAAGTAATTTAAAAAAAAACGTTAGAAAAAATCATTCAATGAATCCACTTAAGCAATTACCGTCTGATTCAAGAGTCTCTTAGTAACATATAAAATAATAATAAGTCGTATTTATGGCTACCTCTTTTTATTGATTATATTATATTTTATAGTTAGTGAGTGAGGCCAGTCGTGGCGCAGCGGCACGAAGTGTAACTATAAAACCGACTGGTTGTGGGTTCGATCCCCACTCGAGGAAGTGAAATATTTATTTACATTTATATTTTCATTTCTTCGCGCTGGTGTCGAGGCAAAGCGCGGCGTTGAGTTCCACCACTCAGCACGCAATGCCTCCAGAATTCGGCGGAAAGTGGGGAACGGAGTGTCTTAACACTGGGTTCCCTCTGCCTAGGGTGAAGCTGAAAAAAAAATCTATAGTTAGTTTGTATGTACGTAATGGGACAGCACGACTGAAAACTTATTCCGAGGATTTTATTTCATTTTCTCGCTCTGGCAAGGCCAACCACTGCGATAAGTTCTGCCACTCAATACGCTTTCTTTAGAATTTGGATGAAAAGTGGAGAATTAAACATTTGAACTCAATTTTTTTTGTTATTTAGGACAAAGCTGCAAACATCTATCTGAGTGCGAGTGGGGCTTGCGTGCGAAGTATTTCTCTAAAAAACCGACACGTTTATTGTGATTGTTTAGAATTTAAAGTATGACGATGACGAATTGTAAAATAATAAAATACTCTGATGGCATTGCCCTGGTTATACACAGCGCAACCTGGTATGAGTTACAACGACATGCTGAGATAGCCTTAACTGCTTTTATGGACTGGTGGTCTCACAAACTCCTCACCTTGAATGTATCGAAGACTAACTTTTTTGCATTTGTCTGGATAGACAAAAAAAATAATTGGAGAAAAAAATAATAATTAAACTAATAAGTAAGCAATACAAAAAAAAACTGAAAAATAAAAGCTAAAGACTTGAACCTTATAAACTCGTTTAAGAAAAAGAAAGAAAGTTAAGAAAGAGAAAAAAAGAAAGTTGAATAATTGTAGATTTAATAAGGCCGTTCATGGTGCAGGGGTACAAGCGTAAGCGTGACAGGTTGTGGGTTCGATTTAATATTTTAATTTCCTCGCTCTGGTAAAGATTTGGTTTTTGCCGTATGAACCCGGCCTAGAATAGGATCATCTTGGAAGTGGTGCTGTCGGAAGAGGCGACTCAAGTACGTGTGGTAGAGTCACGTCGTCAGCAATGGCAACACGCATGGACAGACTCGACCGGATCAGTACCACCCCCGGCATTTAAAACCGGCATTAAGTAGTGGCTTTATGCCACTGCGTTTCGCATCAGGTAATGCCGGGCTCCGGCGCCCAGCCCTCCTTAAAGGCCGGCAACGCACCTGTAGCTCCTCTGGTGTTGGTGGTGGGTCTTGGTGGCGGTAATCACTTACCATAAGGTGACCCGAACGCTCGTTTGCCTTGTCCTTTTCCATACAAAAAAAAATGCAAAGCGCAGCGTTGAGTTCCGCCACTCAACATGCACGCCTCTAGAGTCCTGCGGAATATGAGCAATGGATGTGTCTAATGACAACGGAGTGCTTTAACACTAAGTTACCAGGTTCCACCCTGCTATGTGTGTATATTTGATTTAGTAAGTTATGATATTTTAGAAAAACAAAATTATTTTTCTCAAACTGATATTAAATAAATTTTCTCAAACTGATAAGGCTCATCTTTATTTTTCTGTGTCTGAAAACAGCTAATAGTGTGTAATACTTATTTAGAAAACGTATAAAAATTTTAACGTAGCGGGATTCGAACCCCCGCCTCGAAACCGACCAGGTTGGTTTCCAGGATAGCCCCGAAGCCTTTGAGGAGTTATATCGGTTACATTATTAAAACACGGCGTCCAGTGCTGCAGCTTGCCTCCACAAGGCAGCCATCCCCACCAGCTATTAATTTCTAACTTTAGGTATTAGGTTCTAACTTTTATTTGATACTTTTGATTGGGAAATAGGCAAACGTACAAACATGTAATTATATTTATATTGATACTTTATAGAAATATAGTATTTTACGCACAGCTTTATTTCAGCGTGTTTAAATATACACTTGTTCGTTGTGAGTTTAATCTATTACCGGGGAAAATGATTATACGAAGATTTTCGTTTCCCCGGTCTAGTAAAATAGTTACGTTACTTTTAAAAATTAAATTGTAAGCTAACACCTTTGTATTATATTTCTTATTACTAACCGTCTATGTTAGGTATATAATGTATATATTATTTTTTTTTTTTTTGTGAAGGTGGTGTCCATCTTGGAGATTGGCGAAGTGATATGTGCTCTACTGGCACGCTCGGAACGCCATAATCGAAGAACCAAACCAAGATAGTTACGGCACCGAGCCAGTTTCTACTGAATTTTGGAGACATTGTGTGTTGAGTGACAGAACTGAACGCCGCGCTTTGCCTCGTAACCAGATTGCGGAAATGAAAATGTTAAATATTTCATTTCCTCGAGTGGGAATCGGGACAACCTTTTGCGTTTCCAGTCACACGCCTTTTCCACTGCATGGCCTTAAATATAACTACTATATAATTATTTTAATAGATTCCTTAAAACAAAGTAGTCTAAGCATCTGCTTCAAAATTTAAGTACTTGTATATGCCCGATTAGTTTTCGTGTTAAAATAATTAATAGTGCCGGTACAAATCAATTACGCCTTGATGTTTTTTTTTTCTTTTTTATAGTAAGGTCGTCTTCACACTAGAAATAATTAGTAGATTTTATCTTTTAACATTTTTAAAATGTTTTTACACACTTAGGAAAGTGAAAAAAATATTAAAATATAAAAATTGTGGACCCGAAACCGGTTTAAATTCTACTCACTATTTTGTACGTTTTCTAAAAATGTATTTAATTATTATAAAAAAAAATCATAAATATATCAGAATTCGAACAAGGATTATTTTAGCTCTGCCAATTATGTAATAATTTATGTAAATAAAATATTGCATATTCATATCACGCTGTATACTGTATATGTAGCAAGGTAAGTCGTTGATATCGATTGGTAAAACACTTCGTTCCCTGCTTTCCGCTTCATCGAGATATTGCACTAAGAACTTAACGCCGCGGTTTGTCTGGCTTTCTGCCTACTGTCTCTACTTAAAATACTGAATAGCCCATAAAGTTATAATATTTTAGGATTTTGAAGGGTTTTGCTTATCTGGAAAAGTAAGCGGTAAAAGAGGTAGGGGGAGACCTCGGTTGACCTTTGAAAACACAGTATCAAAGATACTGGAGGCAAGTCACGTAAAAAGCATAAGCATCCCCAAAAGGCATTTACGAAGAGGTTAATGACAGTAGACGAGGCGAAAGAGGTATGCGGAGACTTTCTCTCTGACTACCCCGCTAGGCGTGATACAGCGTGAAGCTAGTTTAGTTTTTTTAGTTCTAATATATAAACATTCCCCCAATTGGGATTGAATCGATCACTAAGGTAAAATATTTCATACCTGCCGTATGATAACGTTTAAATAATAAGTAAATATATTATACGTTTGTAGACAGCCTTACTTGTATGGATATTCTATTTAATATGACCTTTTCGTTAGATTTGTGAGAAACGGAACTTGTTGTGTTTAAGACACGAATGATTAGAGCTATTGATTTCTGCTGGTATACTGTTTTTATTATAAGGTATGTCGTCATCAGGACAGTGTCTGACTGTAATAATGATAGTTGTGGGTTCGATTCCCAATCACGGTAATAAATTTACCTCTAATAACCTTATTTAGTCCGTCATTCAACACGTGAAAGATAAATATAGGATATATAGTCAAGAACGAGTGAAAATACGAAAAACAATAAACATTTAAGAAAGGTTGTGGGTTCGATTCAGAGGAATGATTTCCTCGGTTTGGTAAGGCGAAAAGTGGTTTCACCGTCACTTAACATGAATTCTTAAAAATTGGGCGGTGAGTTAAGAACGAAGCATATAAACACTAGGTTCCCTCTGCCTGCCCTGCAGTATGCGGGATACAGCGTGAAGCTGATTTATTTATTTATTTTATAACGATTTTCATTTCTTTGCTGCAGTACCACCACTCAACAATTCAATTTCAAAAATTCGACCGAAAGCAGAGAACGGAGTATCTTAACACTAGGTTCCTTCTGTCTACCTTATGCACAAAAAAGAAACTAAATATATATCCTTTAACATAAAAATCAGTAAAATTACAACCTAAGCCATACACAAAAGTAACCTATAGTAGTTGTATACGGTTATAAATAATGTATTTGCAATTAAAAGTGCCGCCGTACGGTTTTCTCAGCTTCTCAAGATTTACGCGCGAGCGCGCAGCATCCATGTAATGTACCATTAAGTTATGTTAGGGGAGTAAATACATTTGTTCGCAAGTAAAAGTAAAATTCATGTATAGTTGAATATATTTTAAAATATGAAAATAAAAGATTAAATACAATATTAAGCATATAAGCTTTTTTTTTAGGATATAGAGATTTTTATTGTTTAAGTTATAAAGATATAAATTATAAAGTTTTATGAAATTGACATTCAATGATGTCGCTAACGTGATCGAAAAACGATCTTTTGAGAAGTTTGAACAATCATATTTTTTGAACCTTAAGATGCTGTACTTCCAAAAAAAGAGAAACAAATAATATAATATATTTTCTATAAAAAACATATTGTTGGAATTGAACCTAAAACCCGTCGCGTTTACAGTCATACTTTCTGCTCCTGCGCCACGACTGACCTCATATATTCAAAAATACATTTTATAAGAAGTGCTTGGTGTACAATGTAGAATTCTACGATGATAAGCTACTTGTAAATATTTTAAATAGACACTTACTGAAGGTTTTTTTAAATATATATTTTAACTAAACACTATAGACACGTAGTACGTACTTTTTTTTAACTTCTTCATAATTATCAACTAATCAACAGTTTTATGTTTATCTGATACTTAAATTAGGCTTATAATTAAGGCTGAAGGTTGTGTATAATACACAGAATTCTTTTAAGAAAAATCTGAGCAAAATTCTTAAAAAAATCATAAAGAAATATATATTGTCACTGTAGCAGATATAATCTCTATATATAATAAAAGGATAGAAAAGTCAATTCTGTACATGAAAGATATAAAAAAAATAAAAATTAGGTCGGTTTATATGTCGATTATAGAACCTAAAAAACCACTCAACAGAATTCTTGTCTGTCTGTCTGTCTGTCCGTCTGTCTGTCTGTCTGTCTGTCTGTCTGTTTGTTCGTCAATCACGCAAAAGCTACTGGACAGAAATTGATGAATTTTTGCATGGTATTAGCCTAGGTTCCCAAGGTACATTTTTTTTGGATTTTATTCCGAATTTCATTATAGTTTTATTTAAAAAAAATAAAAACTGAAAAATGTAAATTACTTAAAATACCGATAACTACTGTATGAAATTAATTTATTTTTAGCATGGTAATAGTTCAAAACCTAATGCAACTTATAGAATAGTTTTTAACATAGAGTACAAAGAAATTTTACCAGAAAAAATAACATAATTTTATTTTTTTATAAAAAAAATCGACTTCTTCAATTTCAATCGGATTTCATACCCTGAACTTAAACAAACTTTCACCAAACTACCCTTTATGTGTACCCTTTCTAATAAAAATATTCAATAAAATCGGTTGAGTTGATATTGAGATATTAGTCCATTTGTCGCGCACTTACATAATGTAAATTTGAGATTTATATGATTTTTTCATAGATACCATTGTCGGAAATGAACTAAATTAAAATAGGACTACACGCGACGCACTAGCTTCCAAATAAAAAAAGAATCATCAAAATCGGTTCACAGAGTCAAAAGTTCTGAGGTAACAAGGATAAAAAATACAGTCGAATTGATGACCTCCTCTTTTAAGAAGTCGGTTAATAGAAATTTGACATAATTAAATTACGATTATTGTATTTAACCACAAAATGTAACTGTACACTGGTTGTGGGTTCGATTCCTATTTGAGGAAATGAAAGAATATTACAATAATAAAAAAAACCCAAAAATAAAAAAGATTTTTTTTAAACAAAATAAATAATAAAATTATCGTTGTAAAACAAAATACAATTTGTCAAGAACGACGCACACACACATAAACCTATCAAAGGTAAACCGCCGCATACGCCTCATTCCGAAATCGAGCCGTAGGTTTTGGCGGCAAAGTTCAAAGTTCTAAAATCTAAAGGTTATAGTAGTATTTTTGTAGTAGTATGTGTTTACGTTATTGGTATCTATGCGTAACCGCGTCACACGAAATATAGATATGAATAATCATCGTGAAATGAAAAAAAAAACCTACGTCTTCACTGTTGATGTATCTTGCTTAATTTCTTTAGGTATGGGTTTAAAATATACCCTATATGCTATTTCCGTAAATGGAGCGCTGACGCTTCTCTTCTCTTCTTTGTTAAAGGTCGTCGCTGTACAGGGACACAAAGTTGTGGCTGTAATGCGACTGTTGTGGGGCCGATCCCCATTTAGAGGATTGAATTATAATTTAATATTTTTTTTCATTTCGTTTAATAATATTTTCATTTCACACATCAGTCACACATTATACGCAATATCTTAACACTAAGTTGCCCTGCTAAAGGCGGGATAAAGCGTGGATCTGGTGGTGGGTTCGATCCCTACTCGCTCCATTTCTTCGCTCTGGTGTCGAGGATAACTTTTTAAATCTGAAAAATATGTTACACATATTTAAAAAATACTGAAAACTTTGATATACTTTTTTAATTAAATGCGTATGGACACGGCGTGTGACTGTAAAATCCAAGGTTGTGAATGTGATTACCAAACAGGATGAATTATTTAAGTGCCACGTTGAGTTCTCTCTCAACACGCAATGTCCTGAAAACTGGGCACTCAGCACTTAACACTTGGTTCCTCTTCCTCCCTCTAACAACCCTACTATGCGAGATACAACGTCAAGCTATAAAAAATATTTCTTACTACCTCATCATTTCTCATAATAGAATAAAATACTTCACTACATACCCGTATCTTCTTTTCCATCAACACTTATAATATTAACATCGAACCCCATAGAATATATTGCGTCTGATATCTGTTTAGGAGTTACTGCATTTGGATTGAACGTGACTAGAACTATGTTATTTGACAGACTGACGGCGTTGAGTTCTGCCACTCAACACGCAATGCCTCCAGAATTCGGCAGAAAGTGGGGAACGAGTGTCTTAATACTAGGTTTCCTCTGCCTAACCTGTTGTGTGCGGGATACAGCGTGAAGCTGATTAAAATAAAACTAATACTAAATATTTAAGGACAGATTACCAAAATACAAACAAAAAAAGGATTTAAATCGGTTAAGCCGTTTCTGAGATTATCGTGAACAAACGCACAGACAAACAGACCAACTGACCAATGCTATTACTATCGTTTATTATCGTTAAATGTAATATCTTCCATGTACAGACACCGATGAGTTAGGATTTTATTGTAAGTATCGATAAGTTGTGTTTTTATTTCAAAAATTCAATTGAAGATTCTTATGGGAGGTACGAAAATGCGACCTAAAGTTTTAATAAATTTCTCATTAAAAATCTTCATTGCGTTGCAAACATACATTATAGGTATATCAAAACACGAACATAATCCAGTGTGTTAATTAAATAGTTCTGTGGTTTAAGCGGGCGAAGCCGCGAGCGGGTGGCTAGTTATGTATATAAATAAAACCTACATTCACCGCCCGTACAGTAGGCATAAACGTTTTAAATAAGTTAGTTATAAATAAATAAAGAGTGTAGAACATACCGGTAGTTATACAACTAAATATTATTTAAAATCAAAGTGAAAGTCCTAGTTTTTTTGAACATCAAATAATCTTCTATCAGTTCACCTAAGTTACTGCCTAGTAACTTGCAAATAGCAGGGTAAGCAGAAGGAACCTAATATTAAGACACTCCTTTTTTCCCCACTTAATTCCAATTTTTAACATATTGCGTGGTGATTGAAGAAACTAAACGCCGCACTTTATCTTATTACCGGAGCGAGGAAAAGCAAATAATTCGTTACCAATTAGGAATCGAACCCACAACCGTCACTTCCAGTCAGGCTCTGTACCCAATCTACAAAATCTGTAAAATAATTAAAACCAACACTTAACACTTCTAAAATATACAAAAAATTAAATAAATATTTATTTATCAATTGCGAACGAATGTATATACTCCCTATTCTCCATAACGTCATGGCAACACATTACATTACTAACCTAATATGGACACTCCGTTTACGAGCGAGTTGAGGTCGAATCTTCTTCAGATCATCGTTTGAACTAAATAGATAATTTGTTTATATATTTCAATCTTTTTATGGAATTATAGGTGTTCTTATTTAGAATGAATGCTAACAACATAAATAAATTGGAATAAGCGTATTTTTTTAGGCCTGTTGTGGCGCAGAGGCACAAGTGAGTGACTGTAAGTACGACTGGTTGTGGGTTCTACACCCATTTAAGGAAATTAAATATTAATTTAAATTTATTGTGATATACTCCAGGGATGCGTTGTGCATATGCTAGTTGGGTTCGCTTTCTGGGGGCAGGTCAGGTGTTGGGACTTGCTCTTTAGCAGCTCTTGTTAGTTTACTCTTCCTGACGAGATACTCCTTTGGTTTTAGTATATTGAGGAATATTTTTGAACTAAAATTATATTAATATTTTTGAAAAAAAAAATCTAGATTTTTCTCGTCTCCGCTGTTTTGGTCTTTTTCCTCGTTTCCTCTGCCCTGGCTAGTCTCTATTCGAGGCGTTTTGCGCCGCTTTCACTAGTGGTTCCTTGCGTTCTCCCTCTATATTTCCTATCTATTAGGAAGGTCAGGTCTTGTCCTCTGTTCTCATATAGAGTATTAGAAAATAGAGGGCCCTTACTCTAGGTTTGGTCTACCCTGCTATATGAGATAAAAGATAAAGTTAGGAAAAAGATTACTTTTTTCTAGAATATGTTATTTAAATCGGATATTTGTTATGTTAGAAGGTGTATTTAATAGGTTGAAAGACACTTTCCACTGAATTCTGAAGGCATTGCGTGAAGAAACTCATCGCTTCACTTTATCTTCTCCATTTCTTCGTCTTATTATCAAAAATTAGAAAAACAAAGAACATTTTTTTTTTCGAGTGGAAATTGAACCCACAATCATTGTGCTTACAACCAAAAATTGTGTACGCCCCGACAGCTTCCTCTAACTAATATAAATGAGTTCTGAATTAAATTATCAAAACAAGCGCATTTTCAAGTGGTATTCGAATCTAAGCCCACGTTTAGTTGAAGTCTTCATTGCGAATTATTATTATAAATAAATAACATACAACTCATCTATACATATAATAAAACTGTAACTCTTATCTGTCTGTGCATATGAAAAAAAAGACATATGAAAAAAATGTTTTTGGGGGCATTTATTAATGTAATGGAATCCAAAAAAAAGTTTTTTTTTTATTTTTGTGTTTGTTTGTTTATCTGTTATATTTGTTCAGGGTAACCGCAGAAAAGACTTCACCGATCCAAATGTAGTTTTGGCTGTCATATTTTGACAAAATTTTCCTTAATATACAGTGTTTGTTTTATTTCAATCGGTTCATAAATAAAAAAAAATGTGTATATTTTATTGAGTTTATTTATTGAGTTGACTAAATCTTTAGCCATCGATTGCATATTATCATTAAAATGATAAATGATTAATATTATTAGATCACGAAACTATTGATGATTGTTAAAAATAAAGATGATACAATAAACAATTGTGTAGTACAAGCGGGCGAAGCCGCGAGCGGGTCACTAGTCCAATATAATGTGTCAATATAGGACGTTTATCATTCTGTTGAATAAATAACATAATTTACGGATATAAAACATAAATAATAATCATAACTATTATTTACTTTATAATTTTAATTGTGATTGTTGCCATTAAAATTACGTCAGGCGTTTATGATTTAATACTATGACTAATGTAGGATATGTTTGATCGTTTCATTTTTTTATTTATATATAGCTTCAGGTATGGTATTTGTTGTTTATAAAATGGTTATAGGTTCGATTTCGATTGTGGGGTAGCTAATTATTATCATTCCACCGCTCTAGTAAAACAAAAAGAGGCGTTTATCTCCGCCGCTTAATTCACAATATCTTAAATTCAGATCGAAAACGTATCGTGACAGACTACCTCTCTATCTTGCTTGGGCATAGGCGGGGTAAAGTGAGAAGCTGAAAAAAAAAACTTTAGTTTCACGCTATTCTTTCAGTACAGGAACTTAATGTCGTGCTTTGCTTTTACAGAAAGCAAAAAAATATATATATTTATAAAATTTTATAGAAGCCTGGCACGATTCTGTAGAAATAGTAGAGTGCCTTAACACTTGGTTAAGGTTTTAAGGTTAAAAGAAAAAGATTCTTAGGTAAAGTAAGATAAATAGACAAAAATATTTGAAAAATTATAAAAACATATAATAATAATAATTTATATATACTGGCTTCTTGACGCGTGGTCAAGTGGAAATAACTACTGATTGTTCAGGACATATGACACATACAATGGATGATATCAAAACAACTGACGTGATATAAGATTTTTTCAATTCTAAACATTTATTATCATTCATTTATTATGTCATAGTTACCGTGTTAAGAGCGCTTAACCAAACATACTCTTTATAGTACTTCATAACATTAGTATACATTTTTAAGAATCACATTGTATTCTGCAGCAGATGGGAGGGATAGTGGTAAGACACTAAGTTAATCATTTACCGCTGAATCCTGGGGAATGAAAACATTAAATATTTCCTCGAGTGGGAATCGAACCCACAACCTGTCGGCACTATTGGCCCCAACATTATAGTTGTACATACAACAAAACATATAAAAAAAAATCAGCTTCACGCTGTATCCCGCACACAGCAGGGTAGGCAGAGGGAACCTAGTGTTAAGACACTACGTTCCCCACTTTCTGCCGAATTCTGGAGGCTTGAGTGGCAGAATTCAACGCGGCGCTTAACCTCGACACCAGAGCGAAGAAATAGAAATATAAATCTAAGTAAATATTTCATCTCCTCGAGTGGGGATCGAACCCACAACCAGTCGTTTACACGTCATACCGCTGCGCCACAACTGGCCGACTGGCCACAAAAAAAACATAATAAACAAATAGTAAATTGATTGATGCCTTCACATTACAAAACATTAAGATTATATCCTTTCAAATCCAGGCCATAGCGAAATAAGTATTATGTCGGACGTGTCTGAATGCTAAGTAGTGTTTAAGATGTTCTCTTAAATATTGCAAAAGATGATTCCTTTGTGTCCTTTTTAGGTGCAGTGGCAGCTTTTGACGTTCTAGGTTCGATATTTTTATGTAGACTATTGTTATAGATATGGAAGCCGGTTGTGAATGCGATAAGTTGTGGGTTCGATTCCCATTCGAGTAAAATTAAATATTTAATATTTTCGTTTTCATTCTCGCTATCGTAATATGCGGCGTTGAGTTTTCCCACTTAATTTTTGTAGAGGAACGGAAGAGTCTTAATCGGAACAGTTTCTTAATATTAGATTTCCAGGTACCATCCTAAAATGAAAGGGATGCTCCCGCATGAAAAAAAAACTTAATTCAACACATTTTTATCCTTTAAATATTCTTGGGCAGAGCAATAAGTTTTCTTATTCATTGTAGTACTTACATGAGGCGTTAAGCTACGCAACTCAACACGCATTGTCTCTAGAATACGGCGGAAAGTGGGGAATGGAAGTGTCTTATTGGGAACAGAGTATCTTACCACTAGGTTAACAGGTTCTCCCTTCCTACCCTAAGAAAAACTATAACGTATATACTACTAATGTCCATTTAGACAATAATTTTAGCTTCATACTGTATCACGCTTATAGCAAAGTAAGCAATGGGTAACTAGTGTCAAGACACTCCGTTCCCCCACTTTCTTTTCAAATTTCGAGACATTACGCGTGGAGTGGTACTCAACGCCGCACTTTAAGATATTAAAATACTGATCGGCATAATGAATTTTAAATATAAAAAAAACACATTCAAATGACTTATTTAGAAAACGTATTACATTTTTTATAAAAATTAAATCAGCTTCACGGTGTATCCCGCACACAGCAGGGTAGACAGAGGGAACCTAGTGTTAAGACATTCCGTTCCCCACTTTCTGCCGAATTCTAGAGGCATTGCGAGTTGAGTGGCAGAACTCAACGTCGCGCTTAACCTCGACACCAGAGCGAAGAATTAGAAATATAAATTTAAGTAAATATTTCATCTCCTCGAGTGAGGATCGAATCCACAACCAGCCGGTTTTACAGTCACACCTCGTGCCGCTGCGCCACGACTGGCCTAAAATTTTTATACGTTTTCTAAATAAATATTTTTCTTTCTTAAGTGTGGAATAACATTTTAAAAATGTTAAAAACATTCAAATTCAGTTGGAACGGAACCCAACTGCGCTAGATATTATAGATTACATCCAAGAAACATAATCATTTACACTTCTTCCTACTTCATTTCGTACAATCGGGCCAGTAATTACGGTAATTTTGCATAAGCTAAGCCCAATTTGTTTAAATCTGAGCCAGACATGACTGATATAAGGAGTCGAGGTCTATCATTAATAATTTTGACTGATGATTTAATAAAAGTTATATTTCGTTTCCTTCTTAATTTTAATAAATAAATGTAGTAATTATAGATAAAAAAATTAAGGTTATCCAGGTGCAGCAGTATGTCTATAGATTGTGAATGCCATGGAGGTGGTTTGAATTCATATTTGGGGGAGGAACTATTTCTGTTGCTGTAGTAAAAAAATAAAACGCGATATTTATTTTTAATTTATTAGCTTCGCGCTGTATCCCGCATACAGCAGGGTAGGCAGAGGGAACCTAGTGTTAAGTCACACCGTTCCCCACTTTCTGCCGAATTCTGGAGGCATTGCGTGTTGAGTGGCAGAACTCAACGCCGCGCTTTGCCTCGACACCTGAGCGAAGAAATGGAAATATAAATTTAAGTAAATATTTCATCTCCTCGAGTGGGGATCGAACCCACAACCAATCGGTTTTACACACTTTGTGCCACTGCGCCACGACTGGCCTCAAACGATTGATGTATGATGAGATGATTGTGTAGAAAGTGAACAACTTTGGCTTAACACTACAACAAACATATATTAGTAGGATACGGTGTGAAGTGATTTACATATATATTTTTTTAGAAAAATTAAATAGTTTTTTTTACTTATTTTTTTAATTTCTTCGCTCTGGTGTCAAGGCAAAAGTCCGGCGTTGATTTTCGCCACTCAACACGCAATGCCTTGAAAAATTCGGCGGAAACTGGGGAACGAAGTGTGAATTCTAGGTTCCCTCTATATATGTTCCTACAAAATAATATATTTTTTTACTTTTGGCCTATCCTGTAGTGCAACGTGCTATGTCTTGAAAATTAGGCGGTAGGTACGTGAAGGACGCTATTTTAAACGCTAGGTTCCATCTACCTACCTTGCTGTACACCGGATGCATGAAGCTGAGAAAAAAAATGATGTGACATTGAGGTAGAGAGAGGTCTCCGTCATGTTTAATTATCATGAAATGCAGAAGAGGCTTGAGGTAAGAAAATTTATTTTTTGGGATTACTTACAAAAAAAAAGAGTGAACAGAAAAAGCTCTTTTCACTCAAACATCATTTATGTATCATTATAACTCCGTCAAAATTTATGTGAAAAGGTGGAGTCTGTAATAAATTAATTGTTCTCAAATAATTTTGAGGCAAATTATGTTTTTTTCCTGTGACATATCTTCTGCCTCCAGAATTCGGCAGAAAGTGGGGAACGGAGTGTCTTAACACTAGGTTCCCTCTGCCTACCCTGCTGTGTGCGGGATACAGCGTGAAGCTAATTTAATTTTTTTATATCTTCTGGACATATATCAATGAGCATAGAGATGTAACGGGACTCGAATCTGCGTTACTTAGAAACCGTTCAAGTATTTTCAAAAAAAAACATAAGTAGTATAAAGATAAGTGTTGGTAGTGTTGTCAAACAAAAGTTTGTTTATAAAATTTTGTAGAACGTCACTTCTATGAGATTTTATGGTATTATTAAGTAAGCTTTTTTGTATTGTCTCACTTGTTCATTCATCATTATTAGAAATAGACAATTCTATAGTCCTTTGCCACCAAATAAGCAGTGTTTGGTGCAACAATGACGAATTTGAACTTTTTGAACTTTTTTTTCAGTTTCACGCTGTATCCCGTAACTAACAGAATACGCAGCGGGAACCCATTGTTAAGACACTTTGTTCTCCTATTTACACCAATTTTTTGAGACATTGTGTGTTGAGTAACGAAATTCAACGCCGCCCTTTGTCTTATACCTCTTGTACCAGAAATTATTTAAAATAATTGAAAACATTCAATATTTTATATCTCCGAGAAGGCATCCAATACACCGTCGCGTTCACAGCCACACGCTTGTGCCACTGAGTCACGACGACCTCTTGAATTGATTTTAAGTTGTTGTTTTTTAATAAAAATGCAATGTTGTAATTGTAGCACAAAATGTACATCAGAAACCAAAAGATTTATGTTAGAAATCAACTAGTTTTGAAATTATGTATAATTTTTTGGATTTTTTTAAATAAACTACAATTTTACAGGTATTTTAATTAGATTTTTAATTAAAACTCATATAAGTAGTTTATATAAGTACATTCAAGGCTTATAGTAAGATCATTATATTTCTTTAATTACCTTGAATATGAAAAAAAATAAGCACAATAATTAAAAAAAACGTAAAAGTGATGAGGGATAAACAATAAAAAAATATATTGCTATACAATATTTATTCATTATCATATTTACAATAGTATAATAGACTATTTTTTATATTTTTTAATACATTTTCACTTAAACCTAGTACTGTCCATTTACATAGCCTTGCAACTAGGGCTTAGGTCTAACAAGAATGCGAAATGAAATAAGAGAATGATGTTATGAGATCATTAAAGAAGAGTAAAGGCAAGAAAGACTTTGTAAATAGACGTGAGTATTAAAGTCAGTGGTAGTACCAAAACCACTTTGGTAGTACCACCCAGCATATTTATACAAATCACAAATCGGTTCACAGCGTAGTTCGTCGATCTAACACGGCTATACATATAACAACAAAATCGTTTTAGAAAAATATTAGCGAAATATTTTGAGGAATGAAAGTCGGTGGTTGTTCCATGATGTCATTTTCTATTTATATCGTAATGAAGCTAATATCTTGCAAAGGTTATTTAGTAACGGTAGCCGGATTGGGAGTTGAAGTTGCCGTTGCCTGAGCCTCGAGGGCCAGCGTTGGGGGCGAGGTATTGGCGAGAGGCAGCTCCTCCGAAGGAACTGCCGGATCCGCTTGATCCACCGAAAGCGTTACCAGAGCTGCCGCGACCAGATCCGGCACCAGCACCTGCAAATCCTCTGGCTGGAGCACCATATTGGTTAGAAGGTCCAGAGTATCCACCTTGGCCAGAATATCCACCTTGGCCGGAGTATGCGCCAGCGCCCGCACCTGCGCCTTCTCCGCGGTATGTGCCTGGAAGAAATATTTAAATTTAATGATGATACTGAAATATTTTACTATTTTTATCTTTTGCCTTATAATTATAGGAAATCCTGTTAATACTACCCTACACTCGCAATGGAACCTACTTTCATTACCAGCTGTGATTTGTCTAAGTCTAAACATCTCAAGAATTACTTAAGAAAAGAACATTTTAAGCATATATCTTCAAGCAAGAATCGAACTCCCTATCTCCACCCAATATTCCACAATCCTTAGCTATAAATGTAGACAAATAATAACTCTTATTAAGATTCTAGTGTAATTTAAACGTACAGACGACCTTTAATGAACAATTGAATAATAAGCGCTGTCAGAAGTGGGGCTGTAATCTCATACAATTTTCACTTGCATCACATTCTGTTTGTATGAAACACGCATTTACATACAAATTCTTATGATTACTATGTGGCTTTGAAATTTCAAATTGGATATAATTACATGTTGTGATATTTAAATATTTGGTAAAACATTTGTTTTAACTATTAGCAGAGTAGGCAGAGAGAACCTGGCAACGTAGTGTTAATTTTTTTTTTAGTCTGCCTAATTCTTCCGCGCTCTGCTAACGAGACAAACCGCGGCGTTGATCTCCGCCCCTCAAAACGAAATGCCTCCAGAATTTAGTGGTGAAATAGACAATTCTATAGTCCTTTGCCACCAAATAAGCAGTGTTTGGTGCAACAATGACGAATTTGAACTTTTTGAACTTTTTTTTCAGTTTCACGCTGTATCCCGTAACTAACAGAATACGCAGCGGGAACCCATTGTTAAGACACTTTGTTCTCCTATTTACACCAATTTTTTGAGACATTGTGTGTTGAGTAACGAAATTCAACGCCGCCCTTTGTCTTATACCTCTTGTACCAGAAATTATTTAAAATAATTGAAAACATTCAATATTTTATATCTCCGAGAAGGCATCCAATACACCGTCGCGTTCACAGCCACACGCTTGTGCCACTGAGTCACGACGACCTCTTGAATTGATTTTAAGTTGTTGTTTTTTAATAAAAATGCAATGTTGTAATTGTAGCACAAAATGTACATCAGAAACCAAAAGATTTATGTTAGAAATCAACTAGTTTTGAAATTATGTATAATTTTTTGGATTTTTTTAAATAAACTACAATTTTACAGGTATTTTAATTAGATTTTTAATTAAAACTCATATAAGTAGTTTATATAAGTACATTCAAGGCTTATAGTAAGATCATTATATTTCTTTAATTACCTTGAATATGAAAAAAAATAAGCACAATAATTAAAAAAAACGTAAAAGTGATGAGGGATAAACAATAAAAAAATATATTGCTATACAATATTTATTCATTATCATATTTACAATAGTATAATAGACTATTTTTTATATTTTTTAATACATTTTCACTTAAACCTAGTACTGTCCATTTACATAGCCTTGCAACTAGGGCTTAGGTCTAACAAGAATGCGAAATGAAATAAGAGAATGATGTTATGAGATCATTAAAGAAGAGTAAAGGCAAGAAAGACTTTGTAAATAGACGTGAGTATTAAAGTCAGTGGTAGTACCAAAACCACTTTGGTAGTACCACCCAGCATATTTATACAAATCACAAATCGGTTCACAGCGTAGTTCGTCGATCTAACACGGCTATACATATAACAACAAAATCGTTTTAGAAAAATATTAGCGAAATATTTTGAGGAATGAAAGTCGGTGGTTGTTCCATGATGTCATTTTCTATTTATATCGTAATGAAGCTAATATCTTGCAAAGGTTATTTAGTAACGGTAGCCGGATTGGGAGTTGAAGTTGCCGTTGCCTGAGCCTCGAGGGCCAGCGTTGGGGGCGAGGTATTGGCGAGAGGCAGCTCCTCCGAAGGAACTGCCGGATCCGCTTGATCCACCGAAAGCGTTACCAGAGCTGCCGCGACCAGATCCGGCACCAGCACCTGCAAATCCTCTGGCTGGAGCACCATATTGGTTAGAAGGTCCAGAGTATCCACCTTGGCCAGAATATCCACCTTGGCCGGAGTATGCGCCAGCGCCCGCACCTGCGCCTTCTCCGCGGTATGTGCCTGGAAGAAATATTTAAATTTAATGATGATACTGAAATATTTTACTATTTTTATCTTTTGCCTTATAATTATAGGAAATCCTGTTGATACTACCCTACACTCGCAATGGAACCTACTTTCATTACCAGCTGTGATTTGTCTAAGTCTAAACATCTCAAGAATTACTTAAGAAAAGAACATTTTAAGCATATATCTTCAAGCAAGAATCGAACTCCCTATCTCCACCCAATATTCCACAATCCTTAGCTATAAATGTAGACAAATAATAACTCTTATTAAGATTCTAGTGTAATTTAAACGTACAGACGACCTTTAATGAACAATTGAATAATAAGCGCTGTCAGAAGTGGGGCTGTAATCTCATACAATTTTCACTTGCATCACATTCTGTTTGTATGAAACACGCATTTACATACAAATTCTTATGATTACTATGTGGCTTTGAAATTTCAAATTGGATATAATTACATGTTGTGATATTTAAATATTTGGTAAAACATTTGTTTTAACTATTAGCAGAGTAGGCAGAGAGAACCTGGCAACGTAGTGTTAATTTTTTTTTTAGTCTGCCTAATTCTTCCGCGCTCTGCTAACGAGACAAACCGCGGCGTTGATCTCCGCCCCTCAAAACGAAATGCCTCCAGAATTTAGTGGTGGAAGTGTTAATCTTAATTAGAAATATATATATATATATATATTAGAAATATATATATATATATATATATATATATATATATATATATATATATATATATATATATGAGGCCGGTCGTGGCGCAGCGGCACGAGGTGTGACTGCAAAACCGACTGGTTGTGGGTTCGATCCCCACTCGAGGAGATGAAATATTTACTTAAATTTATATTTCCATTTCTTCGCTCTGGTGTCGAGGTTAAGCGCGGCGTTGAATTCTGCCACTCAACACGCAATGCCTCCAGAATTCGGCAGAAAGTGGGGAACGGAGTGTCTTAACACTAGGTTCCCTCTGCCTACCCTGCTGTGTGCGGGATACAGCGTGAAGCTAATTTAATTTATATATATATATATATATATATATATATATATATATATATATATATATACACATATATATAAAAGTAGCGTCTTTACTGGCCACACGAAACAGTCTCTTCCGAAAGCTTTTCAAGGCTGCGATAGGAAACGAATTCGCTTTAACTGACCTTTAATTCGAAGTCGAACCTTTTACACGCACTTTATATAGAGTAAGATTTATATTCTCTAAGGATTTGTTTAATTAATTAAAATATATTGATGTTTGTATGTAGTTTTAAGTAAATTTGTTTTTTTTTTCTAAATAATTCAGTTCCCCGAGGCAGTTTCGAACCCACAACCACGTTTACAGTCAGATATTTTCCTACTGTGCCACGATAGGCTTAAAAATTAATCCTCTTTTTTTTCTCTCTCTCAAAAGTAAGTAACTTCCGTTGTCTACTCTTCGAATTCTTGAGGCATTGTATATGGAGTGGTGGAACTCAACGTCGCCCTTTATTTTATTATGAGAACGAGGAAATCAAAATTAATGTTTCAACCGACAACCGTCGTGTTTATAACAACGCGCTAATATGCTCCTGCGCCACTACGGCTTTAAAAACAACTTATAATCACAACAAAATTTAAAAAGCTAATCTAAAGTTTTTTTTATTTTCAAATAAAAGTATCAAAACTCAATTTCAGGCCAGTCGCGGCGCAACGGTACGAGGTGTGACTGTAAAAACCGACTGGTTGTGGGTTCGATCTTCACTCGTGGAGATGAAATATTTACTTAAATTTATATTTCCATTTCTTCACTCTGGTATTGAGGTTAAGCGCGGCGTTGAGTTCTGCCACTCAACACGCAACGCCTCCAAAATTCGGCAGAAAGTGGGGAACCGACACTAGGTTCCCTCTGCCTACCCTGCTGTGTGCGGGATACAGCGTGAAGCTGATTGATTAATTAAAAGTAAAAAAAAAAAGAACTTTTAGCATTTAACTTTCACATTAACACATTGCAAATTTCAAATCATCCTCAACCCATAATTTAGTCCGCGAGCTTAATTTCATTACTCAAGTCAGCTTTAAAACAGTTTTTGTTAAGTTTCAAAATGATTTCGCTACTGGTTCAATTAAATATTATACAATCTTAATGATGTATTTGCGGAAGGTTACATAGAGTTCTTACATAAAAGGACTTGACCCGCTTTGGAGAATCTAAGACGCGATAGTACTATGTAATTAAAGTCCATTTATTAGTAAGTTTAAATTTTTATTTGAGAATTTTCTTCGAAATATTGTATGGTGATGGTGCTAATTTGGGCTAACCGTATGTTCTTGTAACTTTTGAATAGCTAAATAAATAATTTAAATGTTTTTCCATCGATTTTGTATATAAACTTGCCTTATAATAATTTAATCTAGCGGGGTAGTCAGAGGGAACGTGGAAACCTAGTATTAGGTCATTCCGTTCCCATTTAGACACTTCCATACCCCACTTTCCGCCGAATTGTAGAGCCGTTGCGAGTAGAATCTCAGAACTTAATGCGGCGCTTTGCTTTGTTAACAGAGCAAGAAAATGAAAATATGAAATATATCATTTCCTTGAGTGGAAATCGAACCCACAACCTGTTACGTCTCCCAATTAAATAATCCAATCAAAATAAAATTAAATCACTATTTTTAAGCCATAATAAAGAAAATTTGCAATCGCGCCTTACATTAACATTTACATACTAGTTCCAGAAAGCTCTTTACAAAGAACCCGCAATGACCAGATGCTTACACAAATGTGGGAATATACCTAAATGGTTATTTAGTTCGAGATAACCTAATGCTGTCTTTGTTGGTATTTCTCATACGTTACAGTAACGCGAAGTAATTTTCCCATCAATGGTTTCGTCGCAGGACTAAACGGATGTGTTGAAATTTATATTAAAGTATAAACGCGACGGTTGTGAGTTCGATTCCTACTTGAGGTTATGATTTTTCTCTCTTTCGGGTTCGTTCTGGTAATAATAAAATGCGGTGTTGAGTTCCACTCCTGTATTATTTTGTTCAGTATATGTTTATGTTATGAGGTGGTAATGTTTTTTTTAATTTCTCTTGTTTTATTTTTTAATGAAAAGTTTTGCGCATTATACGAGTATATCGTTAAAATATTGTAAGTAGATATCATTAGATATTTTCTTACTGCATCTAATAATATTGCATCTTAAGACTGATAGGTCATCGTTTTGTATCGACGCGACGATAAGTTGTAAATAAATGATGCCACACTTTTTTTTTACTTCACCGCGTACCCTCCAATTTTCGAAATATTACGTGCTGGTTGGCGGATCTCATCGCCGCGGCTTGTCTTGTTAACAAGAAGACGAAGCGAGGAAATGAAAGTAATTGATTCCACCAAGTGGGAATCGAACTCACAACCGTAGCGTTTACATCTGCCGCCGTGCCAGTGTACCATAACGATCTCGGTATAACAATAATAAACATGTTAAGAGAAAAACATAGTGTTTTATCACTAAAGTCTATCCGCTAATTGGTATTAAAAGTGACAAGAGGTACAAGCGGCGCCGCGTGAATCATCTAGCACAATACTAATTTGAATGAGCACCAAGTAAAATCATTATGATTTATACGAGTAAATACCTCTGCAGTATGAAATAATTTACAATTTCTCAAGAGACGGTAGCATCATAATATTATGGTTACTTCACGTTTGTTCCATCTAAAGTAAGACCAAAGTATATAGAACCACTAACGTTCACTTTCAGGAATAACCTTTTAAAGGATATGCCACGCCTTACCAGAACAGTCACGAGGTTTGAGTCAGTCATATTATTTTTTATATCGCTCAAAAAAAAATGTGTGCACGCTCTGTCCCGCATATACAAGGTAGGCAGACGGAACCTAGTGTTAAGACACTCCGTACCCAACACACCTCCCAATTTAAGAAACATTGATTGTTGATTGACGGAACTATCTCTGTGTACTAACTGTCAAATTAAAATAATAATTTCTTTAGTAAACGCGTAACCTAAAAATATATTAGTGACTCAACTCTATTTCACCTAGCGTCGATTGGCTCTACCTGTTTTATATTACGTTCAAATAAGATCGTCATGTGAATGATGTAATTATATTAAAACATGTTATTAAATTATACATACATATAATTAGAACTTGGGTTCTACATACGACTAAGGCAGTGAAAAGAAACTGAATACTATCGCGAATAAAGAATAGATAGAGTGACTGATTTCTTGATTCTTTCTTTCTATTTGGGAAATATCGAAAATATCTACGCTTTGTCTTCGTTCCTTCTATTTTAAAACGTTTTTACATAAAATTCATAAAGAAATAAAAAACTCCAATCGATTTTTCTTATTAGAAAGATATGTCAAAATGACTCTATCTTAGATTCTAATGAGCATCACTAATCATCATATCAAGGCTGTACCGTGGTCATTTACCATAATATTCAGCTTAGAGCAATTTCGATCTTTGTGATTATCGTATTTAGTGGTTGAGAATACAAACATCAGATGGTTATTCTCATTAAAAGTAATGCCTCATTTCTATGTTTTTGCGCCTTTAAGTTTGCCTGTAAAAACTTAAGTGCCCAGCAAATTTTGTATCAGAGGAGGTTTTGATTAGTTAATAATATTGTGTAATAGTTTTATATATTTTTTGTATGTGAAATCCATATTTTTTTGTGTTTTTTTATAAGCTGTAATTTTAGTATTGTATTAAAAAAAACAACGTTCAAACGTTACTATAGCAAATTATCCAATCTCCTAATATTTAGACTTTTATTGCTTCCAATTTTTGAGTTACTTAGGGATTTTCTTTTATATATAGCCTAGAAATAGGTCTTTCGGTGTAAATTTGAGGCGTCTTCAATCATCTTTGCATGATTTATGACCGTCCATGTTACATAACCATTACAAAATCAATATGCGTTCATACATATGTATGTCAGATTATAAGGAATATAATATCATGATGTAAATTTACATAAGCAATTAAACTCACCATCATCAATGATGCCAGCAGCCTCATCACGGGCATTTTGTTCCAAGGATTTCAAGATAGCTTCAGGGATTGGGGGAGGAGTGGGCAAATGAGCACCACGAGGTTGGTAACCATTTTCGTCAGCTGTGTACTGGATGCTGTAGTCTTGGCCATCATCACCCTTATAAGAGAAACTGCCTTGAGATTGAACGCCATTGGTAGCAACACCAGATGCATCAGCCCTTATTCCGTTGGATGTTTCGAAGTCGTAAGAGAAACCTTCTGCGGTAACGTCACTGTTCAGTCTGAGGATTTGAGCGTTAGCGTCAGCTGAGTTGCTTCTGCCTCCAAAACTTCCCTGATAGTTTCCAGCTCCTGCACCAGCACCAACTCCTCCAAAACCTGATCCACTTCCAAAGGATCCAGATCCTGATCCTGATCCACTGTAAGTTCCACTGCCTCCAAATCCTGCAACTGCTCCTCTTCCTAAGCCAGATCCGAAGCCCGAAGGTCCGGAACCAGCACCATAGCCTGCACCAGCTCCTCCTCTAGGAGGGAGGTAGGCATTGTCAAGACGGGCTGCAGAGCAGACACCAAGTACAGCGGCAACTATGAACTGAAAAAAATAGAAGATTTGATATTATACCGTCCATTAGAAAATTTATAACGTTTTTTTTATGATAGATCTTAACAAACCATCATGTTTCCTTCAAAATGTCGAGGCTTAGAACGGCAATACCGATAAGTGTTATTTAAATGTTAGAGAATAGAGCGTATTGTTCTTACGTTGTAACTTGCTAGGGGGTACAATATTTATCTTGGTTACAGATCTTCTAAATGACCTGTCTCTATTAAATAATATGCTAAATGTTAAGCTTAGAATAGAAATGACTATGCATAAATAAGTGAAATTATAGAACTTTCAAAGCTAGCTTTTCATAATAAAATATAATGTCTACTCAAGATATATTTTATGTAGAGACGGCAAAATTATGTACAGACAACAAATAAAACATATTACTCAAATGGAGTAACGGGTACCGGAGTGTCTTAACACTAGGTTCCCTCTACCTTCCCAACTATATGCGGGATACAGTGTAAAGCTACTAGATTATAGAGTGTTTTGTTTAGTTCTCAATTCAACGTATTTAACAATCAACATTGCTGATTATTTGAAATACTATTAATAATTTAATAAATAAAAAAATATATTATAATGAGCTCTACATATAATTATAAGTAGAAACTTTAAATATTACCCATATATGCAAATATTTGCCTATAAAGGGTTGTTCGCAAGAACTTCTCAAAGGGCGTCTCTACCATAGCTCTACAAGGTTAGCCAAAGCAAATTTTCCATAGAATTTACTTTAAAATCCAAATACTCACCAATTTCATATTTTCTATATTTACTGATGCGCCTTGGATGGTTTGAGATGAACTGTGCTCTGCATTGATGTTCTGATGGTTATATACCCCTTACTTAGAACGCTTAGCTCACTGAAAAGGTATCACGGTCACCGCGATGCATCTTAAGGTCTCGCAAATGTATGTATGTAGTATGTATAAGGGATCAACACGCGTCGTTTCTATGTATTTTTTTGTTATTTCCTAATTTTGTATTAATTAATTTTTAAGTATTGTTTTTTTTTTCGTTTTAATTACTTTTTTTTGAGATTTAAAAAATGTAGAGTCGTTTTGTTTTTTGTTAACAATATTTCAATTGTAGTCGGTGCGCAGTAGCACATTGTGTGACTGTTAAACGTGACGGTTGTGGGTTTGATTCTCACTCGGAAAAGTGATTTATTTTCGTTTCCTCATTCTGGTAAGAAGACATAGCTCGGTGATGAGTTTTACCATTAATTACGCAATGTCTTGAAAAATTGAGCATAAAGTAACAGAAATGTTTGTTCTATTGCTAAAATCTATAATCTTACTCTAAAAATCGATATGATGTATATCTCAATTGGCCATAGGCCCAAGATAGTACCAAAAAGGTATAAGTTCAAATCCTGGTAAGCTTCAATATTAGACAAAACTGTCGTATTTTGATGATCCTGTTCATTATTTAAAATTATTAGAAATGATCGATTTCCTTCTAAATATATGAAAATATGATGTAAAATGATAGTTTATTTCGTATTGTTATATTAGTATGTCAATAACATGATCATGTATTAAGTAAGCCTATCTATTATTATTGGTAGTTTCAAATTTCGCAGCATTATGTTTAATGATTGCTATAATATTGTATTTTGTATAGAATAAATATTTATATTATAAATTATTTTATTGTAATATATTTTTTTTGAATTTCCTAATCTATTGTTTGAATAACGTTCTATTTTAATATGACGTACGAAACGATTTATATGAGAGAGTATTATAATGAGAAAAAAATAAGATTATAAGAAAATTATTTATTACGAATACGACGTGAGGCCGGTCGTGGCGCAGCGGCACGAGGTGTGACTGCAAAACCGACTGGTTGTGGGTTCGATCCCCACTCGATGAGATGAAATATTTACTTAAATTTATATTTCCATTTCTTCGCTCTGGTATCGAGGTTAAGCGCGGCGTTGAGTTCTGCCACTCAACACGCAATGCCTCCAGAATTCGGCAGAAAGTGGGGAACGGAGTGTCTTAACACTAGGTTCCCTCTGCCTACCCTGCTGTGTGCGGGATACAGCGTGAAGCTAATTTTATTTATTACGATATTTTTGGGTTAGTCATGGTCGGGCAATATATATATGCGCGAAAATATTTAATATTTACATCTCTTCGCTCTGGTACTGGGGCAAATCGCGGTGTTGAGTTTCGCGACTCAACACGCAACACCTCTAGAATTCGATGGAAACAGCAGTGTCTTATATTTTTCTAATGCTTTTAAATCAATATAAAAAAAAAACTCACTACGTTAAAAAAACAAAAATTTCTTAATACACATACTTTTATGTTTTTTACGTATATTATGATTTTTTTTTAATTGTTAATTTTGGCAAACATTTTTTTTTTCAGCTCCAACTATAATCAATTGAGTAGATAAATCCTACTGTCATCCTATAAATTTTCCAAATATGAAAGTTTTCGTGGATGGATGTTTATTCCACTTTAACGCAAAAACTACTGAATGGATTTAGATGAAACTTTAAAGTACTATAGCTTACATATGCGGACAAGAAAAAGACTACAATTTATATAAAAAATTTGTATAATTTGGCTATAATGTAACAAAACTTTTAAGCGGGCGAAGCCTCGCGTGGGTCACTTGAAAATTATATAGTTTGTTCTCCAATTTGTGCGAAATTCGACATTCAGCATGTGTGCTGTGTGGCAGAACTTAACCCCGCGGTCTGTTTTACGAAATCGAGAGAAATGACAATGATTAAAAATTACTTAAGCGAACATTAAGAATCTCTACACTTCTTAAAGTTCGCTTAAGTTCTATATATTGTAATAAAATTAATATTACATACTTACATGCTTTTAAATATATTCCTTTACAGGATTCGAACTAGATACCAAAATAAGTACATATAAAAGTCGATCAGTAACTACAGCCATCCCTGTACTATTTAATTAAGCAAAACTTTAAGATTAAATCGCGCTATTAGATTTATTGTGATTATTCCAATTCACACCTACTGTGAGAGTGCTTTTAAAATGTGGACACATTTGTATTATAAATTTTACGAATAATATTTATTTTATAAATATTTTATTTTATAAATTATTAATATTTTCACTCAGTGGAATTATTATATTTAATTTAGTTTTATTTTTCCACTTTCGTAAATGGAGCGCGGCGTTGTGCTCCGCCACTAGAAAATCCAGCGGGAAGTTTCTGACTAAGTTCCTTCTGACTACCCTGCTATACGTATGTTGTTTGAACGTGATACAACAATAATCTCACTTTTCAACTGAGTTACAATGGCGAATTTCTTTTTTATTAGGCAATAAAGTAAACGTAAAGTTTTTCTTTTTTCAGCTTTACGCTGTATCCTGCACATAGGAGGGGAGGAGGGAACCTGGGAGGGAGGTTAAAACACTCCGTTTCCGAATTCTGTAAGTTTTGAGAGGCTCAACGCCGTACTTAAGTTGTCAAGTTAAAGTTATTACATTTTTTTATTTTTATACGGAACCATATAAAAAGTCTTATCTCACTTTACTAAACATAATATCTACATTGTTAACGCATCGAACCCCTGCGGGAGTAGACCTCTTGACCCGCGTATTTCAGATTTAAATTATAGAAATATACCATAGAGTTTGTTTGACTAATTTAGCTTCTTGAGAAACATTTTTATTAAAGGTAAATTGCTAAATTTTGAGGCCGGTCGTGGCTCAGCGGCACGAGGTGTGACTGTAAAACCGACTGGTTGTGGGTTCGATCCCCACTCGAGTAGATGAAATATTTACTTAAATTTATATTTCCATTTCTTCGCTCTGGTGTCGAGATTAAGCGCGGCGTTGAGTTCTGCCACTCAACACGCAATGCCTCCAGAATTCGGCAGAAAGTGGGGAAGGGGAGTGTCTTAACACTAGGTTCCCTCTGCTTACCCTGCTGTGTGCAGGATACAGCGTGAAGCTGATTTTTGCTAAATTTTGAAAAAAAAAAGTTTCTCTACGGGCAATATCTGGATTTGCTCCCATAGTGAGACTAGTGTTCAGTTACTCCGCTCTCCACTCACCGCCGAATTCTTGAGACATAGCGCATTGAGTGGCGGAACTCAATAACGCACTTCAGCTCAAAACCAGAACAGAATGTAAATATTAAAAATGAACATAATCAACCTTGAGAGGAAATTGAACCCACAACCTCATCATCATTTACAGTCTGCTCTTGTGTTATATCCACGACTGGCCTTTATGACATAGCTTTTTAAGTACTCCTAGTAGCTCAAGCCACATCTGTAGTGACATCAAAACGATTAACATAATGTAATTTTATAATCGCTATTAGGCCTTCCTCGATAAATAATATTCAATGCATTGTTTTTCAATTGGTTCCTGATATTGACGCGTCATAGAATACGCTAAAAGAGACACTAATTTTTCTCTGCCTACCCGCTAAAAAATAAAAAGTGAAGCTGGAAAAAACAAAAAAGAAAATATATTATCAATAATTTGTGAAAATTTAACAATAAAAACATGTATTACAACTTTTTGTAATCTTCATGATCCAAATTGAGCTTAGCACATAAAAATCTTATTTTCTTGCATTATTTCTAACTAAATAAAAACCTATATCTAGTGTCGAATTTCTCTGTTCTCCACCCAATATTATTAATAATAACGTATCTTTAGTTATTTTATCATATTATAAGCAATAGTTCACGTTAAGAAAGAGCGGAGATGCGACTTTATAGTGTCTATTATGTTACTGTGATGACAATAATTACTTACATTCTTACTGTTGAACTTTTGAAAACACACGGGACGGAATTTGATCGAACTGAGCTTTACTTAGACATTTTTTAAATTGTTATGATATTTATTAACATATTTTATTTTACTTAAACTTCATATATCTATCATGATTTTATTTGTGTAGACAACATCTAAGTATAAATAATAATATTGGGTAATATTAGCGATTTTGGGTTCGATTCTAATAGGGGAAGATCAAAGTTTATTTTCATCACAATATTGTTTGTATTTATCAGCAGTCAAAACTCTCCGCAAAATACAAGACTGGTTGTAGAGTAGAAAAATGAAAATTGTTTTTGATATTATAATCTACTCAATAAGGATCGCACTCACAATCATTGCTATAAATAATATATTTTGTTAGTTGAATTTTAAAAATGCAGCAAAAAAGATTTTAAATAAAAAAATAAATGTATTTTTCTAATTTTGGAAAAAATATACCCAATTCCAAGTATTTAAAAATAAAACCGGAGAAGGGCGAGTTGGACTCGCTCATCGAGAGTTCCGTTCAAAATTGGAAGCATTAAGCTTTTTCTGATATTCAGGCTAAGCTTAGCCAGAGCCGGTTCATTTGATACGTCAGTTGAACTAGAGGCTTTAATACAAAATTTTACTCCCTTTTTAAGGCTATTATTTATTAGGATTTAACCACAAATGTATAGTTTTCAGATTTTTTTCTGAACAAGTACTTCTTGTAGATGCTAGCTGCCAAATTTCATAATTCTAGGTTAACTAAAAGTACCCTATTAATTTTAATTCTGTTTATGGTGTCAAAATACGGGTTTTATGCACTTTAAGGCTATTATTGTTTTAGGATTTTACTACAAATGCAGTTTTCAGATTTTTTTTTCGTATGATTTTTTTTTCCTTTGATATGGCCATATCCTTTTTCTTAGTAAATATAGAAATACGTTTTTATCAGGAAATCATGGGGCCGTAGATTTAAGTATTTATGGTTTGAATTTCAACTCGATATCACCAAGCTTCCTGAGATAAAGGTTCTTGACAGACAGATAGAGGCACTGACAACAAAGTGATCTTATAAGGGTTCCTTTTTCCTTAAAAACGGAACCCTAAAAATTAACCAAATTCATCAAGCTCGTCAATATTACAGTCAGTATATTCCACATTTAACGTGAGAATCTCATGCGGTTTTGAAACACTTTTTATACATCATCTTATATAGTAGTAATTCGTGAATGATTTCATTTCTTGAATTTAAAAAGGTATAATTTAAAGTTAATTTAGTTAGCTAACTTGCTGATGTGATTATTTTGATAACATTATTTGTAACTACCCAATTTAAATTTGTACTCGTACTAGAGATTAGTGTTTTTAGTTGCTCTTGTATAAAGCAGAATAGGCGTTTTAGAAAATTGTATGTAAAATGACTGTCATTTTTAACGCTGCACTTTACCCTATTACACCGTGAAATAAAAATAACACATAAATAACAACACGCTATGCTTCTAGAATTCATTTAATCTTCACGCTTCACGTTGTATCCCACACACAGCAGGGTAGGCAGAAGGAACCTAGTGTTAAGAAACTCCGTTCTCCATTTTCCGCCGAGGTCTGGAGGCATTACCTGTTGAGTGGCAGATCTCAAAGCCACGCTTTGCCTTTACCAGCGTGAGGAAATGAAAATATAAATGTAAGTAAATATTTTATCTATCGAGCGGGGATCGACCACAACCAATCGATTTTACAGTCACACTCTGTGCTGCCCTGCGCCACGGCTGGCCTCGATTATTGTGGATAAACTTACACTCCGGGGAATTATTATATAGATGATTTTGATTTTTGAAACCTGGTGCAGTAGGAAAGAATCTTACTATCATTGTGGATTCGAGTTCAAGTGAGATACACGTGATCTGATTATATTTAAATTATTTACACGTTCCAGTTTCAGTAAGATAAAGCGTGGCGTTGAGCTACGTTATTATTAAATATAAACCTCGACTTCAGGTAAAAAAATAAAAATGTCTCCCCTTGGTCTGTGTAAGCAAAGCCTGTTGCAATATTCTACAGTTGAACAAACTTTAAGCTTTAATATATTAAAATTTCGATTATAAATATCATCATCAGCTTCTTGATACCCACTGATGAACCTAAGACACTCCCAAAGATCACGATCCTGCGTTTCCTACATCCATATAGAATATTTCAATATTTATGTATTATACTCCGATATTTGATAAATATAGTTTACAATAATATTAGATCGTATATCAAAATTATAAGAAATTATGAGTAATCTAACGCGGTGATGACATAACACGTGCTGGGGCGATCATACATTTACATACATTTACATCCACTCCTTGTTTCTAAGTTACAGTTTCAAAACTATCTATAAATAAAATTAAAACTATATATTTATCTTAACTATATAATTCACTATAAAAAAAAAACAGCTTCGTGCCGTATCCCGCCCATAGCAGGATATGCAGAAGGAACTTAGTTTTAAGACACTCCGTTCCCCACTTTACGCCGAATTCTGAACGCAATGCATGCTGAGTTGCGGCACTCAACGCCGTGCTTTGCCTCGACACCAGAGCGAAGAAATGGAAATATAAATTTAAATAAATATTTCATTTCCTCGAGTGGGAATCGAATCCAAAACCAGTGGCGTTCACAGTCACGCTTTGTGCCCCTGCACCACGACTCTCCTCTATCTATAAATAGTTTCATTATATTAATAATTTTACTGGCATTCCGCTCGTTTTGCCTGTGGGCTACATATAATAAATATTACATAATTAAAACAAATTACACAAATGGCACAATCTTGCAACTGTAAACTTTATCCACAGCCTGTGGATTCGATTCTCACTCGGGAAAATTATATATTTGAATAAAGAGGCCAACAAAGATATAGTAATAACAATAAGATAATAATAATACTGCTTTGTAGGGATCGATATAGTGACCGTCCGTCAACCATTCAATCCAGGACTATTGAAAATAGTCTGTTAGTCTCATGCAATAACCTTATACTCAATCCACCTGGACTCCATTCCACAGCCCAAGTTAAGATTTCCATATTTAAAAAAAAAAAAAAAATTAAATTAGCTTCACGCTGTATCCCGCACACAGCAGGGTAGGCAGAGGGAACCTAGTGTTAAGACACTCCGTTCCCCACTTTCTGCCGAATTCTGGAGGCATTGCGTGTTGAGTGGCAGAACTCAACGCCGCGCTTAACCTCGACACCAGAGCGAAGAAATGGAAATATAAATTTAAGTAAATATTTCATCTCCTCGAGTGGGGATCGAACCCAAAACCAGTCGGTTTTGCAGTCACACCTCGTGCCGCTGCGCCACGACCGGCCTCAATATCTATATTTTCCATAGTTCATACGCATTAAGTGGCGACTGTCTCTACCTAGAGGCGTTTGTAGACGGTCCACTCTGAGTTGATCTTATACCAGTATTACCACCTGGTAATAAGATCAACTCAGAGGTGGATCGCACCAAGAGCATCGCAGTAAAGTAGTTTTACATCTACCTACATCAGCGTAATAGCGGGGAAACCCTCACCAGCTAATCCTAATTGTGAAACCGGTGCACGTCTCTCAACAACCTTAACTTTAAAATGAGACCACATTGGGTTTGCGCCCAAGCATTGCGACGCTTTGTGGGGGTCCATCTCATAATCATAACTTAACCAAACTGTCATCAAACTACCCTCGATGTATACTATTTCCAATAAAAAAAGAATCATCGATATCGGCTGGTTTGATATTCAGTTATTCGTCCATTTGCGATTTATGCGATTTTCTCATAGATACTATTAACATAAATGGGCTAAATAGAACCACACGGGTAGCACTAGTTTCCAAATAAAAAAAAATCATCAAAATCGATTCTACTAGTCAAAAATTCTGAGGTAACAAACATAAAAAAATACAGTCGAATTGATAACCTCTTTTTCTTACAGAAGTCGGTTAAGAAACAGGTTATATCGTCAATTAATAGTGAAGGTAATTTTAATTATATTGTAAATGTCATATAGCCTACATTGCTAAATGAGAGAGCAAGAAAATGAACCCAAAACCCATCTATAGAATCAAACCCACAGTCGCATTTTCAGTGAGACGTTGTACCACTGCGCCATGATGAATAATCAGTAAAGAAAATCATCATAACATTTTGCTGTTAGTCATATCATAATGTTTTCTCAAGCTTTTTAAATGCAATAAATTATGTTAAAAATGTTTTAATTACATACTTTATTGTCACTTATAAAGTTATAAATCATTTATTTATATATAATGTCAAGTTAGAATAATACTGACTCTGTTTATTTGCGCTATGTGGTTGTGAGTTCAAATCTCATAAAAAAAAGTTAATGTTCCCAATATATTTGTTTTTCAGATTTTGTTACTATGAGAAATTTGGGTACTCACGATGTGATTTTTTTTAGCTGTACGCTGTATTCGCTAATCACAGGATAGAAAGAGGATGTCTGTCTCCCACTTTTTATATAATTTTCGAGACAAAGGAAAGTAAGAAGAATAGTTCATTGTCCTAACTGGGAATCGAACCTACGACTGTAATGTTTACACTTTATCCAATGTTGGGCCGCTACTTCAAGACGTTCTCACAATTTAATTGTAGGTACTGTATATATTTTTCATTTCTCTTTTCTGTTTTCTAGATACATTGTTTGGTAGTTGTCTTGGTTAGTTTTCAATTTTTTTTTTCTGGACACTGAAACAACAGCAATCAAAAGGCATCTCATGCAATTAAACTGGAACGAGTTCTGCCATTGCACCCTTAGAATTAACGGTCATGATAGTAATAAAATAATAAATTTTACTATGAAATGAAATAAAGCCTCTATATGGAATATAATTTCCAACCAGTTACCAGAGGCAACTAATAGAAATAATTAATATTTCCGATTGGGAATCGAACTCGCAACCGTCGCGTACACCGTTAGAAAACCAATGAGCAACGACGGTCTAAGCCTTTATATGTAGAAAACCATTATATGTCTTGTTACTTAAGTTTCAAGTAAGAAAACGTGAACAGTATTACAATTTACCTAAAGCATTATATTTTAACACCTAATAAGTCTTCCTCTTACAAAGCTGTCGTAATTTTCCTAAAAGAGATTTCCCAGAGATAGACAGTGAAGAGTAGCTTACTTTAGACAGTACGATACGACTGCTATACGATGTTTATCTATACTAATACTATGACTAATCTCAGGAACTACTGAAAATCTATTATTATTCTCAACGTAAATAAATGTGTCATGTGGCATACACAACTCTTAGTACTTTCTATAATACGAGACGTTTGTTAAGATGCAGATAAAAGCAAATGTATATATATATTCGTTCGACTCTAAGCGCGATAGGTTGTGGGTTCAAGTCCCACTCGAAAAAATTAAATATCATGATGAGAGAGATGAGAGCTTTGTGAAAACCGATTTAATAGTAAACAAATAAAACATTCCATTAAATTGGACCACCGCAATATTTGTGAAATAATTCACAATTATTTTTATTAGTGATCAAGCAGCTTCACGCAAAGTGTGCTGGGGTAACCTAGTGCTAAGACACTCCGTTTCCTAATTCCCAAACTCAACGCGATGTAGGAACTCGACTATTAATCAATTATGAAGATTAATCGTTGAGTGTAAAAGCCATATTGATACAGAGTGTAAGTCTAAATTAAGAAACACTAAACTATTTTGATATTTATTTACCATACAACATTGTATATTCGCGTAAATGCCATTTATATGTATCATACAACAAACAGTATTATAAGCCGTCTTTGTTTCTGCCAAGTTAATTAAAATTTGTATGACTTGGCTGTACTTGGCTAGATTTTTAGTTATCATTTAAATACTAAAGATTACATTATGGATTGTATTAAAAGTATTTTTTAGCTTCTCGCTATATAATCTGCACATAGCAGGATGGGCAGAGGGAACCAGGGAACCTAAGGTTAAGACACTCCATTCCATTAATGCACTTTCGTTCCCCATTTTCTGCAGCATTCTTGAAGTATTATTGGTGTTGATTGACGGCACACACAGTGTTTGGGTTGTAGCTTTGCTCTTGTGTACTTATATGTATAAACATTTATTTAATAAATTTAACTATAGTACCATGAGGCGGAAGGGCACAAAGTATGACTGTAAAACCGACTGGTCGTGGGTTCGATCCCCATTCGAGGAGATGAAATATTTACTTAAATTTATATTTCCATTTCTTCGCTCTGGTGTCGAGGATAAGCGCGAATTCGTCAGAATTCGTCAGAAAGTGGAGAACGGAGTGTCTTTACGAGTCGAACACTAGGTTCCCTCTGCTTACCCTGCAGTGTGCGGGATACAACGTGAAGCTGATTTATTTTTAATTTTTATAGTAAGGTTAGGGTTGTAATTTCAGAATTCGGCGAAAAATGAAGAGCAGTGTCTTAAGTACTATCACTCATCCTATCCTGCTGTGTGCGGGGATACAGCGTGAAGCTAAAAAAGTTAAACTTATTTAATAAAATAACAGTAAATGCGCCTATAGAATAAAAAAACATATATTTTCGATAAATGAGATTGTTTTTGCAAAGCATCGATATATAAACCTTGGTATTATTATAAGCTTAATCTCTTTGAAATGGTTTCGAACGATTATATAAATGTCAGAGGGTAAATTAGTACTTTTCATAGTATAACGCGATCATTTTTTATTTTTATTAACATTTTTTATGTGTTTTTGAATCCTTTAATGTTACTTATGAAGTTAAAAGCATACTAAATAGTTATTTAAAATATTTTAGTTTATTTTTGGTTTTAAGTTTTGCTTCACGATATATCCCATAAAACAGGATAGGGGAACCTAATGTTAAGACATTCCATTCCGTTCGTGTCGAGTGGTGAAGCTCAAATCCGCTCGTTGTCCTATTTACCAAAGCGAGGAAATCGAACTTACAACCTTTACGTTTACAATCAGACTTTATGCTGCTGCGCCACGACTCTAATTTTTAGTTTATAAAATAATTTAACATATTTAATATTGCATATATATGTTAGGCGAACTAACAATCAGACACAAAATCCAGCTTTTACAACAAATTTATTTACACTTGTTATATACACATATACTCTCGTAGTCACAATATTGAAATATGAATTGTAATGACAAGTTGTCTTGACAATATCTTAGAACGTAATGAACACGAGTGCCGTGTCGTTTGTGCTTATATTGGAAATCCACCGGAAAAGACGCAGTACACTACCGCCACTTAATACACTCGATAATGGAAACAATATCAAATGACGTATTCATAATTACAGAGACACCTATTACTACACTATAAGTAACTTATGCTAACAGTTCGGCCATCCTGCTAATCGCGAGTCCCTTCGCGATTTAAGAATAATTCACAATTTTAAAATGTCCTAATTTACATAGCTTTAGTTTTGTGCCAACAGTTACATAACAGTTACATAACAATTATATTTTTAGCACAAGTGAGGATATTTACAAAAACTATTAAATTAGATATTCACATGTCATAATATGTAAATTATACAATTTGAAATACATTTTCTTAATTCGTAATTTTCTTTAAATCAAAATAATTATTACATAAAACTAGACTCATGTGATGTTTGTAAAAGAGTCCTATTATTCCTTAACTAAAATTAAATAAAGTAAATGTTGACTACACTGAATTCGTTACGCAATTAAATTGATTATACAAAATATTTATAAATTATATTTTACATTGCAAACATTTTTTTTTGTATTTATACATTTTTAGTTTTTTTGATTTTAGATTTATACAACAATTATATAATTATGTATATTAGATAATATATAATTATGTAGATTTATACAATTCAATAATTCTCATTAACACAATGAGTCATCAGTATACATTCATAGCCATATTCATTCATGTTATAATTTAATTATTACATATTATTATTATTTTTTTCAGAAGAATTTGGCTAACAAACACTAACAACGCTACATGGAAGATTCCTATCTAATATCGAACATCTATTTTAGTACATTAAAAGAGCATGTTACTATTAATGACATTCCAATTTGTAAACTAAGCAGATTCATTAACTTAAAATAAATAAATCGGTTTCACGCTGTATCCCACACACTGCAGGGTAGGCAGAAAGAACCTAGTGTTCAAGACACTCCGTTCCCCAGTTTCTGCCGAATTCTAGAGGCATTGCGTGTCGAGTGGCAGAACTCAACGTCGCGCTTAGCTTCGACCAACACCAGAGCGAAGAAATGGAAATATAAATTTAAGTAAATATTTCATCTCCTCGAATGGGGATCGAACCCACAACCAGTCGGTTTTACAGTCACACTTTGTGCCCCTGCGCCACGACAGGCCTCATTCGTTATCTTTTATATACTTTATAAGCTTAACATATAAAAAGTACTGCTAAATTGCAACAGCAAAACTGTAAAGAATTTTTCTATTTCCTATTAAAGACCCATATATATTATCAAAGTTATTCTCAACTCAACCACAGCTAATAATGAATGACACACGTTTACTTTATACATTGTACAAATCTTACATATAAAAGCAGCTCATTTAAAAAAAAATATTCAACACACAATTTGTGTAGCCATGATCAGTCAAATACAAAAAACAGAACGTGACACCGCTCGCCTCATTACTCCCATATTCAAACCACATTATCACAACCATAATGACTGCCATCCTCACCACCTCTCCATCCTCGCCATGATCCTCATCATCACAATGATCCTCATCATTACAATGATCCTCAACATCACAATTATCCTCATCATCACAATTATCCTCATCATCACAATTATCCTCATCATCACAATGATCCTCATCATCACAATGATCCTCATCATCACAATGATGCTCATCATCACAATGTATCCTCATCATGACCATAATCCTCATTGTGACCATAATCCTCATTGTGTCCATGATTCTCATCATCACCACGATCCATATCATCACCATGGTCCTCATAGCCATGATCCTCATCACCACCATGATTATTAGCCTGTCCTCGTCCATTACTGGACAAAGGTCTCTTCAATGATATGCCGCGAAGATTGACCATCAGCTCTTACGTACAGCCGTTGCCAGTCACATGTAAAAAAATAATAAGTGCTTAATATCTGCAAGCGCTTATGCATTAAGTCCTGTCCTTACGTACGTCTGTCTGTCTGTCTCTCAGGACTAATTATCTAAAGAAGACATAGAAATATCAAACTAAAATTAATATGAAATATCCCGATCAACAATACACTAAATCTGCGGAAAATTTGTCTTCCGAATCAACATTCCTTATGTTGGTTAGTGGGCAAGATCGTGTCGAATTCGATTGGTTTTTTGGTTATTTTTTTTATTCAGATTATTTTAAGGTTTACTTCTACTTTCCTTAACAAATGTCAGCCGTACGCTTAATCTAATAATTTGAAAGTCAACTTGTAATAAATAAGAAATTAATAATATACAAAAACAAATAAATAACAACAAGTTGATAGATAGAGTAATATGCTCTTAATTTTCCTTTAGGCATAAGTTATACTAAATTTGCACCATTTTCCATGTTCGTATGCATTATAAAATTCCACAGCCAATTTTCAATTACTAGGCAAAGCTTGTATCCTATATTACTGTAACGATATTAATATATGGACTTAAAGGATGTCGATGTTAAAACTGGAAAGTAACGATTGCTGTACTTTTATTGTAAATTTTATCTTCAAATACTGTTTTCTTGAGTATTTTGCCGGATTTTCTCAGCCAAAATAAATCTATTTCTGAGCCAATGGTAAGACTTACATCATAGATTCACTAGACATTTTTTTGTAATTTTGCTACTAAAATAAAAATAAAAAGAATAATTTGAATTCGATTCACTTCATTCAGCTATACATTGGATGTTTTCATAGTTACCAATATCATTATTTTCCCCTTTATATATATGTTTTTTTAGGATTCATAACTTAAGCTACTGTACCGGCCTACCCGCCTACGTATGTCTCTATTTGTATCTATTGCTACACCGTGATCATTTCCACCATTTACCAACCAATAGCCATTATTTCACACCGATTTAAAAGTTTTATTTTATAAGAATTATGCTTCGTGTCTCATCGTAAACACATTTATACTAACATATTTGTTAAAATGAATATACTTAATTCTCGTCGTTTGTGAACGACTCGCTATGAATTTATTCCATTCCGGTCAATTACAGCAAGTTAAAAGAAATACTTTAATATCAATTCAAATTTCGAAAAATCTATCAATTCTTATTCAACATTTTCTTTAATGAGCTCAAAAATGACTTCACTAACCTGGTTCTTAAGCTCCCTTTATCCTTAAACTCGAGTATTTTGCATCCATTACCCTTAACATCTTGTATTATCCGTCCATTACCATTAACAATGGGTAACATCCATCCATTATCCTTAACCTGAAATATCATCCATCCATTACCCTTAACCTCGGGTATAATCCAACCATTATCCTTAACCTGAAATATAATCCATCCATCACCCTTAACCTCGGGTATAATCCATCCATCACCCTTAACCTCGGGTATAATCCATCCATCACCCTTAACCTCGGGTATAATCCATCCATCACCCTTAACCTCGGGTATAATCCATCCATTACCCTTAACCTCGGGTACGATTAAAATGATTAAAGACGAATGATATGGGACGAATGACGAGGGACGAATGATGAGGGATGAATGACGAGGGACGAATGATGAAGGATGAATGCTTAACTCCTTAACCTCGGGTGGCATCCATCCTCAAACCCTTTCCTCGGGCATCATCATCCCTAAACCCTATCCTCGGGTATCACTCAACCCCAAACCCTATCCTCGGGCACCATCCGCCCCATAAACCCTATCCTCGGGCATCATCATCCCAAACCCTATCCTCGGGCATCATTCATTCTCAAGCCCTATCCTCGGGCATCATTCAATCTCAAGCCCTATCCTCGGGCATCATTCAATCTCGGGCAATATTATTTTCCATGTTCCTGAAACTCAAACAATATAAGCTTAGACTTGCACACATCATAATAACTTTTTTTATCAACCTAATTACATTAACATAAAATTCCTTCAAATTTATGAATTTGAAAATCTATTCAAATAACTTTGACATTCGAAATTCATAAAAATTAATAAGTTAACCGACACTGTATAATCTGGCTATAAATGCACATAAATGATATTTTATCTTTACAATTACACGACTTTTAATCGTTATAAAGTAATAATAACCAAGAATATTAACGCTCCAGAGAAAATTACAAATCAAAACACTCAATCGACAATAATGGACCAATAAACAAATAAAATCTAGATTTGTCTACAATTACGTGAAACAGGGCCAATACTTTGACATCATGTTAACAACAAACAAATAGCAAACGGAAAAGAAAGTCAATTGAACAAATAATAAATGCCACCAAAGTTCCCTAAGCTGGCTGGTCCTCACGGGATAAAGAGAATTACACTGTAATATCTACATTAACAACAATTATCCAAAACCAGGAATAATTATCAAATCACAATATATTTATCCCGTAAAAGAAAGGAATTTTTACCATATGTCATAACACAAATAAAATGAGATACTAATAAATTGAGATAAGAACACATGTACTTTAATTTCATCAGAATATTAGATCCCATAGCTATTACGAATATATTTTCTATGTTTGTGTCTATTATACGTGTTAATAAATTCGTATACCATAGAACAATCTAATTCAAAAATAATACATTCAAGAGACTATGACATTACGAGAATAGCTTTATAACTCTTACAGAAATAAGAAACGACAAGACGACAGTTCTCAATAAAGTGACAAAGCCGGAAGTAAAAACCAATGAAAATATTTACAAATTTCAATTCAGATAATTCATCAATTCTAAACATACTACACATAAAGAATATATGTAGAACAATTCCGCATGATGATAAAACAATCATATTGACGATTTTAAGACAACAAAATAGTTACTTCACTAATATTATTGTCATCACAAAAACAATTCTAATATCATTTATAGTTAACCAATAGATAGCGAAATACAATATCCTCTATACGATGTAAAAGCTTTCCAAAGAATGACACAAACAACGAAAGAAATATTCCAGATATGTAATAAATAAATTTGAATAAACCGATTATAAATATTTCAAAATAAGTATTCCAGAAAGTCTTGATAACTGAAATTATTCATGACCAATGAATGTCATATATCTTTAAACGTGTGAAATATCATGGTGTCAAATATCTTTAAATTATCACCCATATAAGTAAATACTCTATTGGAAGAACTAATATCCTATCGATCACGTCTACCAACGTAGATGCTATAAGCAATTGTATACTTCTATTAAAGTATATCTTAAACAATCTCAAATTCTAAATTTATCAACTACCCTCAAAACTGAAACGTTACGTAAGTACTATAAAATGGAAAATGTTTAGGTATCCACATCATCCAGTGTATTCTCAAATTATCCAACCTTCCAAATTTATCCAATAATTCCCTTTATAAAAAAACCACTCTGGCTGTTATAAAGGTTATCAATCACCACACAACGAAAAGTTCGAAGTACAAGATTTCTATGTATCGTCATCAGTAAACTTTAACTGTTAAAACTATTTATTAAATTTCCACTGAAGATCCTTCATTTATCCGTTTGTTATTTGTTTGATGTAAAAGAAATAAGAGTAACTAAAAACTATAATTAGAATCGCAACACTGCTTATATTCAGAATAGAAAAATTAAAAATTATAGAAAACTCAATTTACATACAAATTATTCAGCAAATCTTTAAGGAGTAAGAAAAATGAGAGAAAAGAAAAAAAATATATATATGGTCTACTTACACTTTATGAGCGTGGCAGGAAATTTTGTATATCCTTTCGTAATCCCGCTTCTGAACTGTTAGGCGAACTAACAATCAGACACAAAATCCAGCTTTTACAACAAATTTATTTACACTTGTTTACACTTGTTATATACACATATACTCTCGTAGTCACAATATTGAAATATGAATTGTAATGACAAGTTGTCTTGACAATATCTTAGAACGTAATGAACACGAGTGCCGTGTCGTTTGTGCTTATATTGGAAATCCACCGGAAAAGACGCAGTACACTACCGCCACTTAATACACTCGATAATGGAAACAATATCAAATGACGTATTCATAATTACAGAGACACCTATTACTACACTATAAGTAACTTATGCTAACATATATGACTGGAAACGAGACAAGTTGTGGGTTTGATTCCCATTCGAGGAAATAAAATATTTAATATTTTCATTTCTTGCTTCCGTGTCGAGGCAAAACACGATTGAGTTTCGCCACTCAACATACAATGTCTTTAGAATTCGGCGGAAAATGGGGAACGGAGTGTTTTAACACTAGGTTCCCTCAGCCTTCCTTATTATAAAGCGTAAAGCTAAAAAGAACAATAATTCTGCAATATTTTCACTTTAAAACAGACTAAAAACTGTATACCATCAATTCTATACTATAATAAATAATTGCAACATTCCAGTAATAGCGGGCATCACGCCTCCGTCTCCGTGCCTCAATAAAATCACATTCGTTGCCGCAAGCGACTACTACTCAACAGTGCGGTCAAATTTAAAGTTCAAATTACAAAGTTAGCATATATTTATTTATTTATATATTAGCTTTATATTTTAGCTTCACGCTGTATCCTGCACACAGTAAACAGAGGGTAACATAGTGATAAGACACTCCGATCCCTACTTTCCGCCGAATTATTCGAGGTATTGCGTGTTAAGTGGCGGAACTTAACGCCGTGCTTTTGCCTTCGTGGCAGAGCGAAGAAATAAAAATATTAAGAAATAATAAGATATTAAGAAGAGATATTAAGAAATAAGAGTGGGGATCAAACGACCTCAATTTTTTTATTTATATTTATTTATATACGCAAGTACTTAGAAAATTGTAATTATTTAAAGATTTTGAATATTTAAAGTAAAAGGAGCTATGTTCATTACGTTTTTTTTTAAACCTCCCATTTAGGAGGTCGTTGTGGTGCAGTGACAGTGTCCGACTGTAAACCTGACGATTATGAGTTTTATACTACTCGAGGGGAAGATTATATTTAATTAATTAACATTTGCCATTTACATGTAATGTCTCAAAAATTCCTGTGAAAGAGGGGAACAAGTACAACAAGGGGAACATCTTAACATCAAGACACTTCAGAGACCTGTTCGACTTCCCTCTTCTGCTTGGGCAGAGAAAACTTCGTTCAACGCCGCGTTATATCTTGTCACCACAGTGAGAAAATAAATTATTCACTCCAATAGGATTTGAACCCGCAACCGTTATTATAACAGCCAGATGCTTGTTTAATATTAATAATTACCGTAGTTACCGTAATTACGGTTAAAGACGAGTCGAAGGTAATACCGCTCTCGTAACAAGGGCGGGTCAATCGATCGAATTCTTTGTACGTGAAGAAATGTGGTCGAGGTTATCTATACTTAATATTATAAAGCTAAAGTGTTTGTTTGTTTGTACGCGCTAATCTCAAATATGATTGTGTCGAATTTAAAGTGTCAATTGTCAAGACATTGCGTGTCTGTAACGGTGCTTAACACCGGTCTTTGTCTTGAAAGATAAAGAAAAATAATTCCCTCGAATGGGATCGAACCCATAGCCATCGTCGTTGCGCCACGACGGCTTCTAGTTATTTATATTGCTCGTATGTATTTTTATACTTCATCGCCAGGTCATTATATTTTTTTTTGCGTAAGGCTATATCCCGCAAGCAGCAGGAAAAGCAGAGGGAACCTAGTGTTAAGGCACTCCGTTCCCCATTTTCATCGAGGCATTGTGTGTTGAGTCTCTTCGAAGAAATTAAAATATTAAATATTTCTTTTCCACAAGTGGGAGTCGAACCCACAAATCGTTGCATCTACAGTCACATTTTGTGCCCCTGCGTCATAGTCACGACTGGCCTTATTATAATATTCATAAATTGTATCAATTTAACATAATCGCGTATTAGTATTATATTACGGTGATTTTGGTTCGATTATTTACATGAAGTGGGTTTAAATGTCAAAATTTATGACGCTATAGATGAGTCATATTTAAAATAGATCATATATTTTTTAAGCTTTTTTTTATAAAGCATTTTTTTTATAAAAATAAAATATATAAGTACCTATGGCTATAAAACTTAATGTGTTTGTATTACGGCTGTAAGATGTATTACGGTTGTGAGTTCGATCCGGCGTTCTCTATTAGGGGGAATTAATCATTTTAATTTCCTCATTCTGGTAACGTGGAAAATCCAATGTCAATATAATGTTTATATAGTAGTCACTTTTTAAAAGCCATCGAGGCGTGGCAACACAGTACCTACAGTAAATGAGACGTTTGTAAGTTCTCTTTCTTTTTCCACTCAATGCAATTAAGTCTCATTTCTTCGCTAATGTATGGCGTTGAGCTCTACCAATCAACAACCAATGTCTTAAAAATTGGGTGGAACATGGCGAACAGAGTGTTTTAACACCAGCTTTTGCCTACCCCTTCTATATGCGGGATAAATAATTTGAGACCAGTCGTAACGCAGATGCACAAGCGTGCTACTTTAAACGCAGGGGTACAATCATAGATATGATGAATCAGGATAGGTTGTGGGAATATACAATATTTTTAAAAGTTGATGGAATATACAAAATTTTTAAAAGTAGAGAACGAAGTGTCTTAACATTATGACCTCACTGTCTATCCTGCCACGCGGGAAGCTTCTTTTTAAAAGAATAATGGGGCAAAATAAAATATTTTTCTTTATCTTTTTCTAGCACTATCTTATGGTATCGAAAAGACCTTGTCCTTTATACCGAAAAAAAGTACTATTACATTTGACATTCATTTATTTTGGAATGATCTTCACGATTGTTATATAAGAGAATCGCTTTAAAAAGGTTAGTGCGTTCGTGGTTAGCCTTTCTCTGTGTAATCTTATATTTTTTATTTTTTTATTTTTTGGGGAGGCCGTCGTGGCGCAGGGGCACAAGGATGTGACTGTAACGCGATGGTAGTGGGTTCGATCCCTACTTGGGGGAAACGAAGAGGACTTAAAACTAGGTTCTCAGTGAACCCAGTGAACGCTGCTGCTGTGTGCTGCATACAGCATAAAACTTAAAAACCTGTCTGTTTCATCCATATATTATGAAATTGCTTATTAAAAATTCGACTTCAAAAAAAAAAAAAAATTGACATGTATGTATGTATGTATGTATGTATGTATGTATGTATGTATGTATGTATGTATGTAATATGATTGGAATTGGATATTAAGTATATCTATTTAGGCTTTTAAAATATTACGCAAAATTTTGTATGTAGTACTAAATTATGTGAGTGTATATATTGCTTTTACATCTGTTCGCAAATTTCTCGAAAACTAAATGTTATATCGTGATTATTCTTATTGATTTAAATCAGGTATATTTTATGAAGATGACTGATTAAATGACCTTTTTCTTGGAGTCGGTTAACAAGGGACTTAAAATGTTTTCCTTTACTTATTAATGTAGTTATTATAATATTATCAATCACTATTTAAATTTACTTATTTAGAAAACGTATAAAAATTTTAACGTAACGAGACTCGAACCCGCGCCTCCTGGAAACAGATCAGGCGCTCTGACCACTAAGCCATACGTTCTCATCAAGCTACGTCGAAATTTTTATATGCTTGTTACAACTTATTTATGTTGTTAGCATCTCTGCAGGGAGATTTTTACAAAATTCCCCTACCCAAAGATAATTACTAAGAAGTGTCGTCTGGCAAGAGAGAATGCTATTTATTAAATATTTTAAACAATTTTAAAGTGAAGTGCCTCTTTGGAGGAGGCGCATGTTCGAGTCCCGCTACGTTCAAATTTTTATACGTTTTCTAAATAAGTATTTTTTTTCCTAAGTGTGGAATAACACTTAAAAAAATGTTTAAAACTCTATTTAAATTTGTTTAAGCATTTGTAATTAATTTGCTCATTGTTTTTAGAACGTGATTCACGATTTTGAATGATTTATGAAAGTATACATTTTGTTAGTATCATAAATTAAGCTTTAAATTCGTTTTTCAATGTTTGAATAGTTCCCATCACATTATTAAATTTAAGTAATTATTTAGAGCCTCTCGCCTTTTACTGTAGCAAGGCAGGCAAAGAGAATCCAGACACTAACCTTTTCTTTCTAGACCCTCTGTATACGATTAAGTGGCGGAACTCAACGCCGCGCTTTTTCTTGCCACGGAAGGGAAAAATAATTTAAATTTTAACGTCTTTCTGTCATAAATATTCCGTTTATAAGTAGTCACTGTACTACTATGACCTTTTAAATAGTTTTAAAAATCTTATCTTAAGACACTCCGCTCCCCATTAAGACACTACAGGCCCGTACATAAAATATTTCATATTCTCATTTATTCTCTCTCTTTTTTTTCTTTCCTCCTTTTGCTTTGGTGTCGAGGAAAATTGCAGAATTGAGTTCCGCCACTCTACACGCAATATACCCAGAATTCGGAGGAAAATTGGAAACGAAGTGTCTTAACATTAAGTTCCCTTTGCCTACTCTGCTTTGTGCGGGATACAGAGTGACGTTAAAAAAAATTGTTAAGTACCTAAGTAAGTAGTTAGTTAAGTTACAAGTAACTTAAAGAAAATATAAATTAAGAAATGTAAGCAATATATTTAACTTAATTATACCTCATAAGGCTTTACAATAGTAGCGCTGGCTTTGGTCCAAGTTTGTAACATCTTGTGGAAATTACTTAGAACTTATATAGAATCTTAATTATTAGTTGATTTTTTTTTAGCATCACTCTGTAACCTGCACAGCAGGATAGACAGAGAAAACCTCAAAACTTAGTGTTAAGACACTATTTCTATAAAGAAACTTGGTTCCCCACTTTTCTGCCAAATTCTGGAGGCATTGCGCTTCGAGTGGCGGAACACAACGCTGCGCTCTGCCTCGCTACCATAGCGAGGAAATGAAAATAATAAATATCGATCTTAGTGGACCTTTTATACTTTAATCATTTTAAAATTGTACACTGTACAGCAACCTCACTCTCATTCTCATTCTCACTCGTAGGAGTCAATTATTTATATTTTCTTATTTTGACAGCAATACAAAAGAGCGGCGTGGGGGGGGGGGGGGTTCACATAAGTTTAGCACTCAACACATTGTTATACAACATGCGACGTTAAGCTCCTATAGCGAAATTTCAACAAAACGTCAAAGATGTGATAAATATCGTTTTTATATTTACAAATAAAAACTATAATAGATAATAAAATATTTATGTTCATAAGATAATCTTATGTAATACTATGAATTATTTATTAGTGAATATAAATATCTAGTCGACATTTTTACATCTTTATGCATATCTCACAACATAATGACAACTTATAAAGTACAGTAACCAGACTGTAAGCGCTATGGTTGTGGGTTCGGTTCACACTCGGAGTATATTTTTAGCTGAAACTAAAACTAGGTTCCCTCTGTCTGCCGTGCTATGCGGGAAAAAGCGTGATGCGTGCTCTGAATAAATGAAACTGAAGCACGAAATGTTCCTATTTACGTTATGGTTATGATTTCAATTCCGATTGGATTTCATTTTGATTTTCGTTTCCTATTATTATAAAATGTTCCAAAATTTTGGTATAATTGATGGTTTTGCTTTGAGAGAGATCTGTCATGCTTAAAAAAGCAAATTTAAGTTTTCAATTTTACATTTTTTTTTCAGTATGACGCTGTATTTCGGAACCTAGTTTAAAGATTCTGTTTCCCACGCACTGCCCAAATTTTGATATATTGTATTTTCGAGAGGCGGAACTCAACGCTGTCCAACGTATATCATATACCTATTCCAAAAGTGTACCTTCAATTATTTTTTTCTTAGAACAAATAAAGATTTATTAATAGAAGCATATGCGCGTGCGCAACTTTTGAAACAAACAAGCATAATATTAACAAGAGAAAGGAATGTATACTTCGCCTATACTCATATTACAATGTTATATTTAAAGCAACGCACATATTTCAAACTATTACGATCGATCTCATATTACTGGTAAAGTGGGTGTCGCTGTGGCGCAATGGTACAGCATCTGTAAACGAGACAGTTGTGGATTCGATTTCAATATTTACATTTCATTGTTACAATAAGAAGACAAAGCGTGGCGTTGAGTGCCGCTACTAAACACACAATATTACGAAACATAGGCGGTATATGAGGTGCGGCCCTAAGAAATAGGTTTCCTCTAACTACACCCTGCTATGTGTGGAAAACAACGTAAAAATAAAATCTAAAGCGCCTAGACACAGTGCCGCAGTGAAACAGTATCTAAATGTAAGTTTGCTAGTTGTGGGTTCGATTCTATCCTGTGGGAAAAATTATATTGAGGCCGGTCGTGGCGCAGCGGCACGAGGTGTGACTGCAAAACCGACTGGTTCTGGGTTCGATTCCCACTCGAGGAGATGAAATATTTACTTAAATTTATATTTCCATTTCTTCGCTCTGGTGTCGAGGTTAAGCGCGGCGTTGCGTTCTGCCCCTCAACACGCAATGCCTCCAGAATTCGGCAGAAAGTGGGGAACGGAGTGTCTTAACACTAGGTTCCCTCTGCCTACCCTGCTGTGTGCGGGATACAGCGTGAAGCTAATTTAATTTAATTTTTAATTTTTATTGAGGCCGGTCGTGGCGCAGCGGCACGAGGTGTGACTGCAAAACCGACTGGTTCTGGGTTCGATTCCCACTCGAGGAGATGAAATATTTACTTAAATTTATATTTCCATTTCTTCGCTCTGGTGTCGAGGTTAAGCGCGGCGTTGAGTTCTGCCACTCAACACGCAATGCCTCCAGAATTCGGCAGAAAGTGGGGAACGGAGTGTCTTAACACTAGGTTCCCTCTGCCTACCCTGCTGTGTGCGGGATACAGCGTGAAGCTAATTTATTTATTTTTTTTTATTTTTAATTTTTATAGTTAATTTTTGATATAGTTAGATGTGTAAAAGCCACAATCGTCACATAGTCGTCATAGTGATAATATCAATATACTCGTGGCTATTAAGTAATAGATGAAAATGAAAAAACTTTTTTTTTATAAATGTATCTATTAGTTGTTACTTGCTCTGTATCCCTGTCAAGAGTGGGCAGAGGGAACCTGAAAATTAATGTTCCTTTTCCATTAAGACACTTCCGTTCCCCACTTTCCACCGAATTCTCGAGGCATCCAATAATGAATGGCGGAACATAACCCAGCCCTTTGATTTGTTACCAGAGGAAGGAAAAGAAATATTAAAAATTTCATTTCGCCGAGTAGAAATCGAACTCACAACGCCACGAAGACCTCAAAGAATTTTATAAGCAAAAAATTCAAAGAAACAAGAACAATTACTACTTTGATATTTAGAAACAAAATCCAACTTTTTATTTGTTTGTTTCATCACAAATATATTATCAGTTTTTGCTACAACCAATATATAGTTAGTTAAGTTCTTTGACTATTCCATTCATGACTGCAATAGTGACCTGAGAAAACGTAAAAGGTCAAAAGTTGTTAATAATACGAAGAAATTAGTTGGTTCACATATATCCTTTATTGTATCCGCTTTAAACGGACTACGATGATCTATAGAGATAACTAAAATAACTATAAAATAAAGATAACTAAAAAATAAATAAATTAGCTTCACGCTGTATCCCGCACAAAGCAGGGTAGGCAATGGGAACCTAGTGTTAAGACACTCCGTTAACCACTTTCCGCTAAATTGCAACACAATGTTGAGTGACGAAACTCAACGTCGCGCTTTGCCTCAACACCAGAGCGAAGAAATGTAAATGTAAATTTAAATAAATATTTCATCTCCTCGAGTGAGGATCGAACCCACAACCAGTCGGTTTTACAGTCACACTTTGTGCCCCTGCGCCACGACTGGCCTGGCCTGTTCTTTTAAATTGATTTTATGTTATAATTGGGAATTAAGAGAATATTTTTATTTTTGATGTGTATTTATTACAAGATTACAGGTAGTAAATTTAAGGTTCCGTAACTACAAAGAAAAAGACGGAACACTTTTTTGTTGTTCGTCTTCCTCGTTCGTCGTGTTGTTGGTCGTTTCCATTTTCTATACATTCTGTGATAAATTATAGAATTCTATTCGTTGTCTTGTTACCAGAGGAAGGAAATAAAAATAACGAATTTCCCTGAACGCATCGAACCTGCACTCATTGCCTTTATAATCAGAAACTATCCCACTGTGCTACGATGGTCTCAATAAATGTACCTTTTTTTCGCCTTCACATTGTATAACAGGATAGATAGAAAAAACCTAATGTTAACACTCTTAGATTTTCGAAACATTGTATATTAAGTGACGCAACTCAACGCCGCGCTATGCCTCGTTACCAAAGAGAGGAAATGAAAATAATACAACACTCCAAGCGACTTCGAACCTACGACCATCACGCTTACAGCTAGGTGGTCTCAATAAACGCAACGTACGTACATTATCCATATATTAAGTAAATCCAATATTCAAATGAGAGCAATTACCGCGACGCAAGAACATAAAATGCAAACAATTTTAATTATATTCGTGATCGTTAAATTTTGTTATCTATTTTAATGAGTCCTTCCTTTCATCTTTGAGTATTGGTTATTAAAGTTGTAAACATTTTAATATGGTTCTTTTGTATGGTGAACTACATACAGCTTCACACTATAAATACGGGATTTATTTAGAAAAGTAGGCAATGGGAACCTTGTTTTGAGAGATTTCGTTCCCTCGCCTAATTTACTGGATACTTCTTTATTTTATCTTCACGTTGTATCCCGCACACAGTAGGGTAAGCAGAGGGAACCTAGTGTTAAGACACTCCGTTCTCCATTTTCTGCCAAATTCTTGAGGCATTGCGTATTGAGTGGCAGGACTCAACGCCGCCCTTAGCGTCGACACCAGAGCGAAGAAATGGGAATATATATTCAGTAAATATTTCATCTCCTCGAGTGGGGATCGAACCCACAACCAGTTGGTTTTACTGTCACACTTCGTGCCGCTATGCCACGACTGGCCTCAACGGGATACTTATTATTTGTTTAATAATGGAACTTCACGTTGTGCTTTGTCTTGTTACCATAGCGACGAAATAGAAGTGATTTATTCATCGAGTGGAAATGGATCCCATAACTGTCGTGTTACAGTCAGACGCTGTGCCGCTGCGCCACGACGGCGTCAAATTTAAAATAATGGATGTTCCATTATCTATGTTGTTTTTAAATAATATTCTTTTGAAATAACGATTAGTGCAGGTCGGATTCTAAAAATAATATTTTCAAGTTCGTCTACGTTATCCATTAGCTTCCGTGGAAGCATATATGTCTAAAAATCATAATTTAAAATAAGGAAGCACTTCGAATTATCCAACCTCCTGTCAATACCATATTTTTGAAGATCGCGTGGAGATATCGCGATACAAAATGAACAACATTAAATATCATCGTTTATAGCCCCTTCTTCTTTTTCCTCTTCAGAAAGTATTTAGCTTCCAAATCGACTCAAACAAGAGATATGAGTGCTTATGTTTTATTTTATCCGCATTTTGTACGAAGAATTTCCACTTATTGAAGCCGAAAAATTTTCAATTTAAAGATATGACACCTTAACTCAACCTTAAAAAAAATATATATTTTTAGTCCATTCCATATAAAATGAGTAGGAACATGCGCTCGAAATTTTTGTCAACCTTTTTAAGCCATTTTATCTTTATATAATAAGCTTCAGCTGGATCCCGCACACAGCATGGTAGGCAGAGAGAACCTGGTGCTAAAACACTCCGTTCCCTACTTTCCGCCGAGTTCTGGAGGCATTGCATATTGAGTGGCAGAACTCATCGCCGTACTTTACCTTGACACCACAGCAAAGCAATGTAAATAAATATTTACATTTCCTCGAGTGGGGATCGAACCCACGACCAGTCGATTTTATAGTCACACTTACGCGCCCCTGCGCTACGACTGGCCTCCAATCTTTATATATTATTTATTTATCTACTATAAGTCTACTTTATTTATCTTTATATATTATTTTTTTATCTACAATCCTTAAATCGGTACAGAATCGTCAAAGAGCGAATACGACTCGCACTTGACCGATTCTTTTCTTTATTTTTTAATTATTTAGAAATCAACTCGTCTATACTCATCCTAAGTCCTAACGCAAGTGGACATTCAAGGATGTGTATCAATATTCAGTAATTAACGCATCTCAAGCTAATAATGTATCTTTACGACTGCAACTCGGCAACCTTAATTAAATCGATTATCTGGAACTCTAAGAGTATAAAAGTGTGGAAGTGTTTTCAACTCTACTGCGCGGCATGGGAGTGCTCCCTTTTTCTATTAGTGAATCATAAATAAATCAGCTTCACGCTGTATCCCACACACAGCAGGGTAGGCAGAGGGAACCTAGTGTTAAGACACTCCGTTTCCCACTTTCTGCCGAATTCTGGAGGCATTGCGTGTTGAGTGGCAGAATTCAAAGCTGCGCTTAGCCTTCACACCAGAGCGAAGAAAATGGAAATATAAATTTTAAGTAAATATTTCATCCCCTCGAGTGGGGATTGAACCAGTCGGTTTTACAGTCACACTTTGTGCCCCTGCACCACGACTGGCCTCGAAGTAGTGGTAGTGGATTCATATGGTGTATATGTTTGAGATGGTCGTTGGACAGGGGCAGAAGCGATTGTAAACACAACGATTGTGGATTTGATTCCCATTCAGGTGATTGAAATATTTAATATATTCTGTTTTTCATGCAACATTCTACCCGCAATGCTTGGAAGTTAAGAACGTGTTTTAATGGGAACGGAGTGTGTCAACACTAGGTTTCTAGGTACTCTCTGCCTACCCTTCTATGACTGGTATACGGGCTGAAGCTGAAAAAAAAAACATTCGGACTTACTGTCCGAAAATAGAAAGAAGAAAACAGATACCATTTTCAATCAAGTTCATTCTCAATATGGTGATGGAAAGTTGTATAAAAGGTCATGAGGTTACAAGAATTGCACATTTCCCAAGCGTTCAGCTAGCCTTAATGCATCTATATATCAATGCTATAATTCTTGCATTCCATGTAGGTATTATAAATGAGAAATTCGTTTCTTAAGTTGATAAACACAACCTAATTTATGGAGGAGGCCGTCGTTTTGGTGTTAATTAGTCAATAGTTTTTCTATTTTTATTTGGATAACAAAAGATATTTTGATAAACGTTCACGTTCACGCACGTTTCATAGATGAAGTTCTGAGAAGTCTACCGTTTTGTTATGCATTTATTGGTGTATTCAGCGACGAGACCAGATCACCTAGAATATCTCCAGCAGCTATTTCAACGGTTGTCAGAATACGGTATACTGGTCAACATACCGGTATTGTAGTAACGTGAGTTTGGTAAGCACACTATCGTGCAGCAGAACGCATCCACCCGCTTTCAGATAAGGTCCAATCCCTTCAAGAGTTTCCAACTCCAAAAAACGGGGAGAGAACTAAGACGATTTCTGGAGGAAATACAGTCTGTATGACCGCTGATGTACTACTGGCAATGTTTGAATTAATTAGGCATTTCAGGCATATGGTAGAGACCAGACCTTTCGTGGTAATTGTTCACAAGCCGCTGACGTTTGTGTTTGACTATAATAGAGAGAATTATTCGCCCGCCAGTTCAGGTACCTAGATTATATTTCTTATTCTTAATTCACCACAGGTATTTGGTATGTCAAAGCGAACGATAACAAGGTAGCTGACGCATTTTTGAGGATCGAAACTACAAGTACTGCAGTGCTTTTCAACCTGGCTATCACGATCTCAGGAGGACGATCCAGAGCTGCAGAATCATCTTTTAAATTTTTTATCCCCTTTGCCTTATCTTAGAGTAACGTAGCTTTTCCCTCTACTATACGCTCCTAAAGAGTATTATATAGTTATCTAACAATTATTTTTCTTTAAACAAGAATTATTTCCTTTTTAAATGTATAAAAACTGCGAATATCAAAGATCTTCTTACTACGGAATGTCACTCATTGATATAAAATAAATTGGTTAGAGAATGTTCTAGAAATGAAAGAATATTCTGTTAAAACATTTATTTTTTAACAAACTCCAAAAATATAGACTCAACATCTTTATATAGGTCTTATTTATTTATTTAATGTTCATATTTAGAATACAAAATACATTGGATCCAAATATGCAATAGATCTTTATATTTTCTATTTCCTATTTCCATAATGGTCATGAGGCCGGTCGTGGCGCAGCGGCACGAGGTGTGACTGTAAAACCGACTGGTTGTGGGTTCGATCCCCACTCGAGGAGATGAAATATTTACTTAAATTTATATTTCCATTTCTTCGCTCTGGTGTCGAGGTTAAGCGCGGCGTTGAGTTCTGCCACTCAACATGCAATACCTCCAGAATTCGGCAGAAAGTGGGGAACGGAGTGTCTTGACACTAGGTTCCCTCTGCCTACCCTGCTGTGTGCGGGATACAGCGTGAAGCTAATTTAATTTTTATTTTTATAATGGTCATTCTGCCATAATGAGGAAAGGGAATATTTGGTGCGTAGTGTTAAGACACTCTGTCTCCGACTTTCGGACCAATTTTCGAAACATTGCGTATTGAGTGACAGAACTCAGTGCCGTTCTCTGTACTGTTACCAGAGCGAGGAAATGAAAATAATTATGAAATATTATTTATATAGATTTGAGGCCAGTCGTGGCGCAGCGGCACGAAGTGTGGCTGTAAAATCGACTGGTTGTACCCACAACCCCCAATCGAGGAGATGAAATTTTCTATTTCTTCGCTCTGGTGTCGAGACTAAGCGCGGCGTTGAGTTCTGCCAATCAACACGCAATGCCTCTAGAATTCGGCAGAAAGTGGAGAACGGAGTGTCTTAGACTAGGTTTCCTCTGCCTACCCTGCAGTGTGCGGGATACAGCGTGAAGCTGATTTTTTATTTTATTTATATAAATCCTGTTTATATGTTAATATATTCAGCCTATAAAAGACTTTTAGAATCCATATATGCGTATGACGAAAGATCATTCAAACCATAATAGTAAAATATAAATCAGTCATAAAATTGTTATGCTCTTATTACTATCAATATTTATTTTGAAGTCTATTTTGTAATAACGATACGGTTAGTATGCGATATATATCAATTATAAGGTGTAAATAAGTTAGGTTAGGTCGGCTGTTCGTCCCCTTTCAAAAACTACTAAAAAGTCAAAACGCATTTATTTTTATAGGAGAGCGCGTCAGTCAACTTATATATTGTTTTTTTTTTTCAACTTCACTTCAGGCAGAGGGAATCTAGTAGTAGTAGTAAATCACTCCATTCCCCATTTTCCATCGAATTTTCGTTCCACTGCATATTAATTGGCGAAACTCCACGCAGCGCAACCTTATTACCAGAACGAGTAAAAGTAATTATCGAAAGTAACAATAATAAACAATTCACTTCATCCACTGGGAATCGAACCGAAAGCCTGTCACGTCTACATAAGTATGTAGGGGTAAAAACAAAGTCGACGAACTCAAAAATACCCCACATTGGTGACCCCGACGTGATGTACCCCAAGGGGGGTACCCTGTCGGCTTGAGCCTGAGGTAAGCCGACGTGATATACCCCGACGAGGGTACTCTGCAATACCTCTACAAGCACATTTTCTTTTTACCAATAAATATTTGTAGAAAAACCTTTCGCATTTCAACTATTCAAATAAAACAAATTAAAATACAACTACATACAAACATGGCGAGAAAAAAACGAATAATGAAGACACAACCATCACTTATAAAGCATAATGGTTCACAGTACTAGAATACTTCGCACGACATTCTTCGATCTTCAATAATTATTTTAATTGCTTCCACTCATCGAATAACCTTTGCCTAGTGAAACCAGAGCGAGAGGTATCGTCGGACAGGTATCTCTTGGATACGGATTTAAGCTTAATTTTATTATAGCAGTTGAGTTTAGCTTAAAATAGTATTTATTGTAGCGTAAAATAAATTTTGATTGTGAATTGGTTTTGGGTTTTTTAATGGACGTGCAGAGAAAACATAGTGTTAAGACACTCTGTTCGTCACTTTCGTCCCAATTGTCGTTTTGTTTTTTTTTTCTTACTTTTTTAATTTTTGTATTTGCTTTATTTTATTTTTATTCTTTTTTAGCTTATTATTTTAATTGTATTAGTAGGCATAAAACGGTAATAAACTTTTTTAAATTTGAAATTGAAATTGCGTGTTGAATGTCTAAGCTTAAGAAGAAATGCAGGGAAGAACAACAGGTAAATATACACATAATCATTTACTTAAGTATGGATCGAACCCCTAGTCATTTTCTGTCATACGCTCTCCGTATGCCATGACGGTGAAATTTTTATGTATTTATATATTTTTTTTCAACGGAACCCATTAATTTAATTCTTGTATTAAAAACAACAAAATAATTCAATATGAATTAAATATTTAACATATCCGGTTACCTTAAGAAAATAATGGTACCTAATAAAATGTTATACATTATTGATCGTGAAAAAATCCACGAACTGAGTTTATTGTTGAGGATTGTTCGGCGTGACGTGTCTCTTAATATAAATATATATCAAAGTTCAAGCTTAAAGTATCTTCGTAAAGTAGGTACTTCAGTCGTCGTCGTCGAGGCGCAGCGGTTTAAATAGTCAAACCATTTCAAAACTGCGACTACGGTTGTAGGTTCGTTTCCCACTCGGAAGAATGTAATACTTTTATATTTAAAAAAAAATCAGCTAGTCAGAGGGAACCTAGTGTAAGACACTGCGTTTCCCACTTTCTGCTGAATTCTGGAGGCGTTGCGTGTTAAGTGGCAGAACTCAACGCCACGCTTTTGCCTCGACTCCCAAATAAAGATGAAGAAGAAGAAGAAGAGAATAAAGAAGAAGAAATGGAAATATAAATTTAAGTAAATATTATATCTCCTCGATCCCCATATCGAACCCACAACCAGTCAGTTTTACAGTCACACTTTGTGCCGCTGCGCCACGACTGGCCTCATTCTTCTATATTTGTAATCTTTTAACAAGATGAGAGAGAGAGATCGCGGCATTAACTTTCGCTATTACAAGCAATGTTACTACCGTGCTGTATAGCATAAAGCTAATAAAAAGAGCCTAAAAAATGGTAACAAATCATTTATTCAGAAGGTACGATGCCACAGACAGACAAACAGACATCTATCTTATAACATCCTTCTTTTTGCATTAGAAGTTAAAAATGGTCAAAACATAAGTTAAATATAAGTATAAAAACGATTTAATATTGAATTATTCTTAATTATTTACATACATACATTTACATAAACATAATTAGAACCTTCACTACTAAGATATAAATCAGCTTCACGCTGTATCCCGCACTCAGCACGGTAGGCAGAGGTAATCTAGTGTTAAGACACTCCGTTCCCCACTTTCTGCCGAGTTCTGGAGCTATTGCTTGTTGAGTGGCGGAACTCAACGCCGCACTTTGCCTCGACACTAGAGCGAAGAAATGAAAATATTTACACGAGTAGGGACTGAACTCACAACCGGTCGAGTTTACAGTCACACTCTGTGCACCTGCGCCACAACTGGCCTCACTACTAAGATATATTACTTTGAAATAGAGTATATAATATTGAGATATGACCTTCATAATAATATATAAGTAAATCGTTCGTCAGACATCAAAGCTATCATTTCTTAATACAAGATGATGAGTTAAGTAAAAAATGATATATAACTAGTTTCAAGATGCCTTGTATACTAACATTTAGTTATTTATATAATTATTTAGTACTTATTTATATAAGTATACTATGTATATATTTATTTTTATGTATTTTTTTCAGTTTCACGCTGTATCCCGCATATAGCAGAATAAGTGGAGACTGTCAAGACACTCCGTTCTACTTTTTTTAGCTGTATCCCGCATGTATCGTTATATGTTAGGCAGACAAAGCCTAATGTTAAGATACTTTCGTCTCAACACTAGGTAGTCATATTTCCTCTGTCTACTCTGCTATATGCGGGTTACAGCGTGAAGCTAAACACAATATAAGGTCGTGGGATAGATTTCTACTAGGGAAAACGAACTATTTTTATGTTGCTAATATGAATGAGACAAAACGCGACGTTGAACTCCACCACTCATTAAAATTTTAAAATAAAAGTTAAATATGAGATAAAGAGTCAAAAAAATAGATTTTATAGAACCTCTTTGTCTTTCTCCTCCTTTTTTGATAACAAAAATAAAATATATTACCAAAACCAGCCAATTCTGTAGATTAGGCAACATTAACCGACATTCACTCGAGAAATCTCTATACATACATACTTACATACGTTCAAATTGTAATCATATTGAAGTTTGTATATCGTTTCAACGTCTGTCAATCTAACAATACACGATCTGATTTTTATCTTAAGTATTGAAATTAAATTTAACTTGTTGAAATTACTTAATACATATGTATAATAGTACCTATATACTTTAATTTATTATAAATGATGGGAAAGTTAAGGCCGTTTTGCACTTTGAATAGTGAATGTTTTTCGTTAATCGCTCTGGTACAGAGCGCGGCGTTAAGTTCCGTTACACAATGTTTCGGTAAATGTGTGGAAAGTGTGTAAGAGAGTGTCCTAACACTAGGTTTCTGCCTACATGCGAGCTACGTAAAATAATTTAAGCTAGTGACTCGCTTGCGGCTTCGCCCGCTTCTATTACTACTTTTTCTACTACTTTTTTTATTTTCTCATATGAATTACTATCTATTATTATCTAATAATGTTATCATTTTTAAGACAGTTATTTAATAAAATATTTATTTTACTGAAATATTGTCGTATGCAATACTTTATATTGACATAGCTTTTAATTAATACTAAATGGTAATGAAAGTTGGTGAAAATACAACTGTGAAAACTTCATTTAAATCAGTTAAACCAGACCGGGACGAAGTGTCTTAACTAGGTTCCCTCTGCCTACCTTGCTAAATGCGGGATACAGCGGGAAGCTAAAACAAAATTTAAACGTTCAACCTTCCTTCCTTCCTACCTTCGTACCTTCTTAAGATCACATAGCCAAATTCGAACCCATGATTTCTCACATATCAAAACAGATGGTACCACCTGATAGCTCTTCTTCTTAATTCATGATTAATTATATCACTCCCAAATGATATTTCATTTGGATCGGCAGATTCAAGGTAAGTTTTGAGGGTTAGGCGTAAAGCCTCAGGCGTGTACAAAATTGTAATTACAACCTAATTAATCTATTTTTTTTTATTTAATTAAGGCCATCGTGGCGCAGTTCACACCTTCTAGCCGTAAACGCGACAAGTTATGGGTTCGATTCTCACTCAAAGTAGTGAAATATTCAATATTTCCATTTTCTCGCTCTGGTAATGAGCAAAGCTCTTAGGTTTAGTTAGATTATTAGTTAAATTCCGTCACTTAATACGTGCCTCAATGGGAACGGAATCTTTCCAGTCTAGGGTCCCAGGTTCCCTCTGCTTATCCGGGATATAACGTAAAACTGTAAAATAAACATATTATTAATAGACAGTAGGTAGAACATCCCTAAGGCATTCTATTGCATCTCGATATCTTATTATAGGCAATTAATAATTTCAAGTATATATTTGCAATATCTTGTTCTACATTTGTATGACCTTTATACTGGCGCAAAATCTGTCAGATAATTATATCATCATTTGAACTGATATTAAGTGTTGCGAAACTAAAATATTAAATAAAGTCAGCTTCACGCTGTATCCCGCACACAGCAGGGTAGGCAGAGAGACCTAGTGTTGAGACACTCCGTTCCCCACTTTCTGCCGAATTTTGGAGGCATTGCGTGTTGAGTGGTAGAACTCAACGCCGCGTTTAGCCTCGACACCAGAGCGAAGAAATGTAAATATAAAATTAAATTAATAAATAAAGTATTATTTTTTAATCTTCCTTATATTTCCTTCCTTCCTTAGTGTACTATATTGTACACTATTTTTACTAAGTTGAAGCCGTCATGGCATATTGGAACAGCGATTGAATGTAAACGTGGTAGTAGGTTCGATTTTAGTTGCTTGGTTTTGTTTTCTCTTTGGCAAGATAAAGCATGGTGTTTAGTGTATGTGTAATTATATTTTTTTCAGCTTGCTGCTGAATCCCGCATATAGCACGGTAGGCAAAGGGAACCTAGTGTTAAGACACCCGGTTCCCTATTTTCCACCGAATTCTGAAAGCATTGCTTGTTGAGTGGCGCCCCTCACCACACCAGGGGGAAGTAATGAAAATATTAAATATTAAATTTTCAAGTGGGAATCGAACCCACCACTTGTCGCGGTTACAGTCACACTGTGTACCAATGCGCCACGACTGGCGTCGAATCTAATTATATAAATGTATCTATAGGAATTCGTGACCATCTACTTAATAAGCAGAGCCTACGCCACTGTACCACTGTTCTAAAAGATCCCCGTCAATTGATATTATGCATATAGTTGTAAAGAAACTTAACTTATGCTCGATATATCTATGGGAAAACGAAAACCGTGACTAAAAAGCACGAAGCTAACATGCCTTCTTAATCTCTACATGCCTCTTGCAGATTGACTTTGTGTATTGTGTGTTATATTGCGGAACTCAACGCCGCTCCCTAGGTTCACGTGGCATTTTAATTACAATTTTGTAAAAAAAGAAAATAATTTGGGAGCTTTTTTGAAATATAATTTATTATGTATGTTTCTACTATTGTCTATGCTTTGCCTCATTACCTGAATAAGGAAAAAAAAATATTAATTATTTCATTTCCCCGAGTGGAAGTCGAATCCTCAGCCGTGTCATTTTTAGTCACACCCTTTTGCCAACGTGCCACGACGGCCACAAGACAAGGTCTATCTCTCTCTTGTTTAAAATCAGGTAGACCGTGAAGCTTAAGAAATCATTTAAAAAAAGCTTTAGATTGCATCGCAAATGTTAAAAGAAGTGTCGCAAAACTCGATTATCTCAGTCTAACACGCAAAGAGCAGGAAATGCGTGAAAAAATATAATAAACTTAACTATTAACATTACGTAAGCACGCAACGTTTCTAAAATTGACGATAAGTTAACGATGAAGTCACATATCAGAAAGCTCCAATTGAGGCCAGTCATGGCGCAGGGGCACAAAGTGTGACTGTAAAACTGACTGGTTGTGGGTTTGATCCCCACTCGAGGAGATGAAATATTTGCTTAAATTTATATTTCCATTTCTTCGCTCTGGTGTCGAGGCAAAGCGCGGCGTTGAGTTCTGTCACTCAACACGCAATGCCTCCAGAATTCAGCAGAAAGTTTGGAACGGAGTGTCTTAACACTAGGTTCCCTCTGCCTACCCTGCAGTGTGCGGGATACAGCGTGAAGCAGATTTTTTTTTTTGTTTATTTATTTTTAACATCACCTGTAATCCCGTAAAGCGACTCCGCAGATGAAATATAGTGTCAAAACACTCTGTTTCCCACTTTTCATACAATTTTCGAGATATTGAACGTTGACTCCCACTATTCAACGCTGTACTTTAACTTACCCCCAAGGAAATAAAAATTAATAATTTCTGCGAGTGAAAATCGAATCTACAACCGTCGCGCTTACAGCCGAATATTATGCTACTTCGCTCTTATCTTTTATGATATAACAAAATAAATAAGGGAATCTAATTCTGAGGCACTCCTTAGAAACCCGTCTTAGATTTTTGTTAAAAAAAATCAGCTTCACGCTGTATCCCGCACACAGCAGGGTAGCCAGAGGGAACCCAGTGTTAAGACACTCCGTTCCCCACTTTCTGCCGAATTCTAGAGGCATTGCGTGTTGAGTGGCAGAACTCAACACCGCGCTTTGCCTCGAGACCAGAGCGAAGAAATGGAAATACAAATTTAAGTAAATATTTCATCTCCTCGAGTGGGGGTCAAATCCACAACCAGTCGGTTTTACAGTCACACTTTGTGCCTCTGCGCCACGACTGGCCTCCCTTTTTAGATTTTTTGTTGAATGTAATAAAATAGTATTAGAAATAATAAAATAATATTATGCAATATTAAACATCATCACATACAGACAGACAGAACGATCGTCGTGAGAAGACGTCGATAAGTGAATTAATAATGCAATAGAATTAAGAAATTACCCACACAGTGATTTGACCCGCATCTGTCTACTTTGTTGAAGCTTACTTAGTTTTATTATGACAAGCTATTGACTTTAGTCGGTAATATATGAAATTTTGGTATATTTTTTTTAGGTTCACATTGTATCCCGCGCTCTGGGTAGGCAGAGGGTATCTGTGAAGCTAGTGTTAAGACACTCCGTTTCTACTAAGACACTTCCGTTTCCCATTTGTCGCTGAATTCTGGAAGCTTTACATGTAGGCAGGCAGATCTTACGAGTTAAACGACGGAACTCAACGCGGCGCTTTGTCATCTTCTCAACAAAGATAATGGGGATGATTATGAACATTTTCTAGCTCCGGTAATAAGACTAACTGTGGCGTTGAGTTCAGCCACTCAACGTGCAATGTTTCAAGAATTGGGGGAAAATAGGGTGCGGAGTGTCTTAACAATAGATTCCCTCTGCCTATACCGCTATATGCGGGATGTTGCGTGAAGTTATTATTTTGTATATTCCAAATAAATAATTCGAATTTCTCCTAAAATAAAAATTACAATACTTTATAATAACAAAATTTCACAAAGTGAACCAAGATGTGACATAGTTTGAACCATTTTCAACAGAAAGGCGAATCGTGAGAACACATCGCGGTCGATACTAACATAAAATTAATGTAATGCAAGCGAAAGAGTATTTTGTGTGAATTATCCCCAGCCCTGATGATCTACATTGTGTAACGTTGGATTGACGGCATGTTATTTATGAGGCGGTGTAGACTTGCGACTATTTTGTCGTTGAACTTTTTCGACGTTTAGCTCTGCCAATTAACACCCAATTGATGGCCTAAATATTTAATATTTTCATTTTCTTGCTCCGGTAAAGAGAGGCAGCGCGGCGTTGAGCTCCACCCTTCAACATGCAATTTCATCTAAAATTTAGCGGGAAGTGAAGAATGGAAATGTCTTACCCATTAAAAAGAGTTTCAACACTCATGTTAACGCTAGCGTCTGAAGCTAGAAGTAGAGTGGGGAACAGAGTGTCTTAACACTGTTTTCTTTGCCTATTCGGAATAGCGAGAGACTGCTACTATAGTTATAATCTTTACAAATATCTATTTGATTTTCAATTCTCTCTAATATAGTACGGCTATAGTTAATAGCAGTAGCACAACGACAGTGTTTCATGTATTAAAAAAATATCGATATTAATTTTAAAAAATATATAATTCCTGTGTGAAATAAGTGTTTTTAAAATCAGCTGCACGCTGTATCCCGCACACAGCAGGGTAGGCAGGGTAGGAAGTGTTAACACCCACTTTCCGCCGAATTCTTCTTAATATATTTATATTTTTCATAGTAAGCTATATAGATATAATAATTTAAATATTTTTGTAAAATCGTCAGTCTACTCTCGACACGCTAAGCACGCGCTCTACCTCCGAAGAAAAACATCTAATAAGTTTGACTTTATAACTCATTTAATAGTATAACTGGAGATGCGCCGAGGTCACAAATGATTGCTCTAAATACTTAAGTAATACGAAAAACTGGTCAAGGTTGAAATAAATCCCTGTAATCACAGTTCCATGCAAAAAACAATAGAAATAATATTTCTTTTTGTATACATAGCTTCACGCTGTATTATGTCAATAGGAACCTAGTGTTAAGACACTCCACAATTGATAACGTCGCGTTTTATCTTACCAGAGTAAAATAATAAAAATAGTTCATTCCCCCTAATGGGAATGGAGGCCACAGCCCTCGCCTTTACAGTCAGACACCGCGCCGCACCGCTGCACCACCACAGTCTCAGAAACACTACTGAAAGTATTAAAAATATTTACAAAGTTTTAATCATTTCTCAAGACTCGCCAGAACCAGAGCGAGGAAATGAAAACATTAAATATTTAATTTCCTCGATTGGGAATCGAATCCACGACTAACCGCGTTTACTGTCGCACGTGCCACGATTGGCCTCAAAAAAAATATTTTTGCCACTCAACACACAATGCCTTCCGAATTTGGCGGAAAGCGGACGACGGCACTTAATGGCTTAGGAATATCTTGACACTAGGTTCCCAGGTTCCCTAGCTATGTGCAGGAAACGGCGTGAAGCTAATAAAATGATATGTAACTATATTAGTTAACAAAGATAACCTTTTTATCAGTTACTTTAATTTTAAAATTGTGTTCAGTGTCATAAGGTCAGGATCTCAGATCTTCTTTTGTGTTTTTACAATAGAACGTATTACGACACAATGCCTTCATCTTAGTACGGCCTTACTTTTAAAGGAGACTAGAAAAGAATTATTATATGTATTATATTATATTCACTAAAACTAAATTACCGCTATGGTACAGTAGAACTACTATTAAATGTATTTAAAATATTCAAAATTAAAATTAAAACACCTTCACGCTGTATCCCGCACACAGCAGGGTATGCAGAGGAAACCTAATGTCAAGACACTCCGTTCCCCACTTTCTGCCGAATTCTGGAGGCATGGCGTGTTAAGTGGCAGAATTCAACGCCGCGCTTTGCCTCGACACCAGGGCGAAGAAATGGAAATATAATTTTAAGTAAATATTTCATGTCCTCGAATGGGGATCGAACCCACAACCAGTCGGGTTTTTACAGTCACACTTTGTGCTGCTGCACCACGACTGGCCTAATAATATTTAAAATATTCTATATTCATATATCACACAGTACTGGCTCAGGAGGCAGTTCTGATGAGAACAGCAGGCAAAGCGTTTTCACAATTAAAAACCTTACAATATTATTATTGAATACAATAGTATATTTTTTTAAGCTTCACGTTGTAACCTGCACGTCGCAGGGTAGGCAGAGGGAACATGGGAACCTAGTGTTAAATCACATTGAGGACACTTCCGTTTCCCACTCAGCCGAATTCTGGAAGCGTTGAGTGTTGATCTTGAGTGGTGGAACTCACGCGCCCCTTTGCTCCGTTTAAACGCAACAAAAAGACAAGAAAAGATTACGCAAAATTGGAAACTGGCTATTTATATGTTTTCAATAAAGTTAATTCAAGGTACATCGTGTGAAGGCATAGTTTTAGGCATGATGAACTTTCTATATAGTTTGTAACAACTTATATTTTTATTACTATCAGCATATTATATATATACAGCGTGAAGCTGAAAAATCCTTGCAAAATTATTATAAAATATGATGTTTTGAAGAGGTCATTATTTACTCAATTGCTTATAAATATTACAAAGCATTATTTTTGCGTTATTCACATACCTAGTTAGGATCTGAAGATTATATTTTGTTATTTCCATTTCGCTATTATCTTTATCATATATAGAGACCGCCGTGGAGCAGTGGCAAGTGTCTGACAGAAGCGTGACATTTGCCCGTTCGATTCCAGCTTGGGATAATGATTATTTTTTTTATTTTCTCGCTCCGTTAGTAAGATAAACCCGTCGCGTTGAGCTCCGCCACTCACCACGCCAGCGTCCTAAAATTGAGCGGAATGTGAGGAGTGGAGTA